>LPNX010325577.1:167493-178308 GCA_001517045.1 Pseudotsuga menziesii | reverse complement strand
TAACATTTTGCAACACATGTATTTGAATTACAAGGATGGGAAGCATCCAAGTTTAGACAATATGTTTTCTATGGATGATTTCCACTATATCAATATGAAGTATGTCTCTCTTGTGATTGTGTTTCTTCCAGTGATTCTACATATGCTACTATTGTGAATTTGGATTAAACACTGATGATATATAGTATAGCATATGAAATATTAACATTTTGCAACACATGTATTTGAATTACAAGGATGGGAAGCATCCAAGTTTAGACAATATGTTTTCTATGGATGATTTCCACTATATCAATATGAAGTATGTCTCTCTTGTGATTGTGTTTCTTCCAGTGATTCTACATATGCTACTATTGTGAATTTGGATTAAACACTGATGATATATAGTATAGCATATGAAATATTAACATTTTGCAACACATGTATTTGAATTACAAGGATGGGAAGCATCCAAGTTTAGACAATATGTTTTCTATGGATGATTTCCACTATATCAATATGAAGTATGTCTCTCTTGTGATTGTGTTTCTTCCAGTGATTCTACATATGCTACTATTGTGAATTTGGATTAAACACTGATGATATATAGTATAGCATATGAAATATTAACATTTTGCAACACATGTATTTGAATTACAAGGATGGGAAGCATCCAAGTTTAGACAATATGTTTTCTATGGATGATTTCCACTATATCAATATGAAGTATTATGGGTTGAACTTTTGGTAACCCTAAAAGAATGGTTATGCAGACATGTAAAAGTGCCTAAGTATCACAATCAACAAACAACGTCTATCCATTCGACTAAAAAGGAATTGATTGGATTGAATCACTTAGATTCACCATTGATAAGAGTTGATTACAAATGCATAAAAAAATTTCCTAGTCATATGCATAATGTTTCATGGATGTATTGATCAAACTATTATTTTTAGTACTTGAAACCCACCATAAGGACTGGTTTATTCAAGGTTTAGTGCCATTAAAAAGGATACATCTATAACAACAAGTAATAATCTCTCCCATAATGGTGTTAGAGTAAGCAATGAAGATTGAAGCCACATAAAACTATTTGAGCATTGTTGTAGTAGGAACCTAATCATCTTCAGGAGAATTGGTACAAGTGCACAATAAATTGGAAGAAATAAAAAAGAAAATTCAAGACTTGAATACCACAACCAACCCGATCGAAGGTATGGTGCACCAGTTTCATGACCGAAGGATATCATGTTTCTGAATGCCTTAGGGAGAGAGGTGGGAAAATTGTTCTAGGAGAACCATTTAATGCAATGCCAAGTCCAATAGCTGCACATATTTCCACAATGAACCCATTCCAATATACAAGATGACCAACATATCTAGAATAGCCAAGTGCTTCTCTCAGTGACTATTGCGATATTTACAAAGCATTTGGTCATATGTCACGAATTTTCCCAATTTTACAAAAATACTCCTTTGTCCCAAACACACTATACTATGAGTTTAGTGAATCTACTATACATAGAACTGAAAAGTGCTATACCTTGGATGCTTTAATAGAGATACTAGGATGCTCTATATATTGGGTAGAATATCAAACTCCAGGAATAGGGGGAGGGAATAGAAGAGCAATTGGTGTTGGATGAGTAGGAAATGGCTCATGCCCCATTTGATATTACAACTTTAACGAGATTAACCACCTTGCTCAATATTTCCTATTTTCAAAAATATATTGGTATGCTTACTGCCACACAAAAACCAAAACTATGGAGGAATGTCTTGAATTGATCATGAAATGAGAGTAGTGCAGATGAATACCAACCAATTTTATTAAAGGTGTGAATCACGAGAAGACCAAAGTGAAACATCTTTGTTGTTACTCTGGAAGGTGCAAGAGATGGATTAGGTCAACAACGACCAAACTCTCCATTGATTATGAAGGAGACACCAAACAAGACTAAGTATACTCCATTCCAAAAAAAATGGATCTACAGATATGTCATGGATATGTTTTGTTGAATACCAACCACTATCACATGAGATAAAGCGGGACCATCTCACCAATACATAAATATTGACACAAGAACTGATGAAAGAGAACTAGGTGATGACAAAACAAGGGACTCTAGTTCATTATGGTTCCACTTACTAAAATATATTCTAGAAGAAGAGAATTACATTCAAAATTTGTGTGGAGTGCTTCACAAATTACACAATGATGAAAAAAATGATGGCGAGATCTATGCCCTGCTACTAGAAAGACACTTTAAGTTGGTGTGACAAAGGTGAAGGAAAATGACTGGTCGAGAGTTCTTCCTCGATGCACATGTACATGGCTATGATATTGGGAATGTGATGCTATATTTGGGTTCTTATGTAAACATCCTATCAAATAAATCGGGGGAAGTAATGGGCTACACCTCTTGTCTACTCTCCCATTCATTTGAGAATGGAAACTTAGTAGCATTTTCCCCATTGGACAACTAGAAAATGTTGAATTTGATTTGGGAGTTATGAAAACCACTACAAATTTTGAAGTAATAGATATCATGGGAAGAACTGATCCTTACATGGGATTTCTTCGAATTGAATGGGATTATGAGAACTATGGAATAATTGTTTTGAAAAATAGAACGATGAATTTTGAGGATGATGGCCTGAAGGTAACCCAACCTCTAGGTCCTCACCAAGGAATGTGATACACATAACCAATCAAAGGAAAGATGGAAGATGATATTCTAATGTTCCCATTTTTTATAAAGCCATGGATAACCCACTGTCCCTTTATATCCCCATGGGTCCTAGTGGAAAATTAAATTAATTAATAAGGAGTTAATTTTGGCTATAGTAATTTTATGTATTTAAATATATCATAAAATAATGATGGGGACCACAATTTTGGAATAATTAATTTTCTAATTATTGTTTATGAGATTTAATTTATCTAGGTGGATCAAGAGGGCACATAGAAGCATGGATAAGGCCATGTGAGTTGTCTTACTCAAGAAAGTTGGCAACACCATCTAAAAGCAACCAAAGTAGCCTAAAAGCAAGAAAAGCAACACAAAGCAGAAAGGAAGAATTTTCTTGATGTTTGCACTTAAGAAGGAATAACAACAGTAAAAAAAGTTATAGGAGTCAAATTTATCCAATGAGGGCACAATTGATGAGGTAAGTGGGTCCAAATGCAAAATCAACTTTCCAGAGAATCCTCCACTCATCAGTAATTCAAATTTCAAGACTCGAATTCTCTAGAGAAAGGAAGAAAGACACCAAAGGGTTATTAAAGGAGTATGAGAGTCTCCTTAGGAATTTTTTTCCATTTTTTTTCATTTTTCTGAGTTTTGATCTTTTCTTTGCGTGGGTGATGTGCCCCTTTCAACTAGTTTGGAGATGTGCCCCATTTGTCTAGTGTAGCTAGTTGAAGCAATATAAATAGTGATTGAGGAGTTGTACACCCTTTCCATCTCATTGAGGTTATTGTAGTTATTACTACAGTAGTATTTCAGTATTTCATACAGAATTTCATCATAGTTGGTTTGGATTTTGGAGTTGGAGTTCGTAGTAGTTAGTTGGTGTGAGTTTCCATGATGCTAGTTTCTCATTGTGCATGGTGTGGTTGATAGTAGCGCACTTGGATGAGGTTTTTGTCGTACCTAGGAATCCATTTGGCCACTAAGGTCCTATGTTAGGTCATGGAATTCACTATGAAGTTCAATTGTAGGTATAGAGGTGAGATCCCCCCAAGGGAGTTGAATTGCTGAGCAGAGATCCAGATTCTAAAGCTTATTCCTCTTTTCTTTCTTTTTAATTCTTGTCATATTTATGTACACCATTATATAAGATTTATATGCATAATTTAATATTCTTCAAAATCCACACATTTAATGTAAAAAATACTCCAATATTAATAAAAATAATCATGTTGGGTGCCCTCAAATTCATGTCTCTTTACCTTTTCAATTTTATTAGTTTTTGAACTAAGAGCTTGAATAATAAGTGTAATAGCATTCCTTAAAGATTATAAAGTGTATGGGTTCCTTCTAGGGTCTTATTTACATGTGATAGGGTCAATATGTATTCACATTATCACTATAATCCATTGAGTTCCACGTAATTCTTGGGATATTTCCTCTAATCATTTTTTTGGTTTTCCTAGGTGCGATGCACTTGGAAAATGTGCAATATATCAAGACAAAGTCATGTAGTAAATATTCATAACATTATATCTAAGTGTCATATATTTCAAAATGAATCCTGCAAGTCCCATCCCCTACTTCATATATTAAATTCATTTGGGTTTAGAGCCACTTGGGACTAGTTGGAAACAAGATTTTTTAGCCTCCAAAAGCTAGAAATTACACCTAGTCTTAGCTTTTCTCATTTCGATGTTTGAGATTGAGTTAATATATTTGATTTCTATATTGGAGATATTAAAGTGGTATCATATCATAATTTTTTTCACTTGTGAGATTCAATACTAAGTCCCATTGTTCGAAGAATATAAATTTGTAGCTATGAGGCTAGTTCCAGTAATTGAATATGAAGATTTCGAACCATATGAGGAATAAGAAATCATATGCATAGATAGAGAATTTCCACAATATGAGGATGGTTACTTTACTGAAAAAATGTAAAATTAATACCAATGGGAGGAACCACCAAAGGATATATAAAATTATGATTTAGTAAGGAGGACAACTATTGTGAAAAACATGCCTCATCAATATCAAGAGTATCTCTCTTTCAAGGAAGAGATTTCTAAGGACATAAATCTCTAAGGACATATTATTCAAAGGTTAATTTCAATGCCAATATTTATTTTTTCCCCAAGATGTGTATCATACCTATTTCGAGAGTATAAAAACATCAAGGGAGGAACCAAGTTGTCCCACTTGTTTAAGAAAATAAGAAGAGGGAATAAAAGGTGAAATTTCATCAAAGCCATTTTCATATTAAAACATCATGAGGTTATTTGTTTTTTCTTCAAGAGATTCTCCAAAATTTATGATCCTAGTATCCCTCAAGATGGATAAGCCTCAATTTTCCTGGAAGAGGATGACAATGAAGTAGAAGCACCTTAAGATAAAAGATAATGCATGTGCATATATTCACTCCAATCAAATGAGGAAGTGAAGCAAAGTGAACCACAAGTTGCAGATGTGAGTCTTACTGTAGACTCCATAGTGGAAGAGCATGATTACATCAATCCAATACATGAAGAGGATGAAGTTGAATCACAAAGGTATGATCACATTTCTAATTTGTATAGTATACATAATCATTTGTCTGACCATGAGGAAGCATTTGTTTCGAATGCAAATGATATGGAGGTTGAATATTTTTATTCTGATATTAGAAATGTAAGTGTTAAAGATGGTTCCATGCCAATGGAGGAAGATAATGAAAGGTTATAAGTAGTATATATGATATTGCATGTGTTTCATGACTTCCCATATGATGTGCCATTGTGTGACTTAGATAACCAACTCTTAGTCACTGAAGAGAAGATGTTGTAAGTACTTGCTAGATTGGATGGTGCATGCAAACTTATTGAAGATATTATATGGAGGACTCAATTGGAGGAAATGAAAGAGGAACTGTTGAAGGTGTCAGTAGTTTCCAATTGTGGATCATCATTAGAAGCATTGGAAAAGATGAAATCACCCTACTTCCAACTATTCATGAATCGATATCTTGCACTCAAGCATGCAGAAGATAAATCTAGGGAGGTAAAGTATCTACATATGGAGTTGGGAGGATCAGGTCCTTCCACTTGCACCACTACTAGTCAAGCATACATGGATTGAAACACACATTTTATAATGTATGATCCTCATGTGAGGCTTGGAGATAAGGAAAAATCATAATTGCAAGTGTTTGAGGAGAGCACTATCATGGGGGATGCTCGACAAGCATCGAATTTGACGCAGTAGGATCATGAGCTTCCCTTAAGGGTGAATAAGTTTGCTATAAGTGAGGTGGATGATCACATTTCATATGGACCAATGATCCAAAGTATTGATTCCTCCATATATTGGGTGGATAGATACATAGTAGCAATCAAAACTCAATTTTGTGCAAGACTCTTATATGATGATTTTTTTTCTTTAACTGACATTATCTTACCATGTGAGATTTATTAGAAATTTAATTCCATTTATATATTCATGAAGATAGTTCTAATAATGTTTGCAACAAAATAATGGAGAATGAAGATACAAACTGAACAAAACAAACCACACAGGAAACGAACAAGTATTGCTCAGGAATTTACAGTATCATTCACAATAATAAATACAATGTACAATAGGTTACAAATAGGAAGAATTTGAATGAATTAGGTAGCAATTCGAATCTACCAAGTGGATCTAATTATATCTAACTGAAGGGGCAAATGTCCAGGAAGATGCAGAATGTCTCCCTCTTTACTAGTTCTATGAGGAGATGAGCATGTGACCAAAGGCAAAGAAGCTCTGATACATGTAAGGTTTTATGTTACACCAAAACCTACAGATGTTGATGAACATTTGAAACCCAACACAAGGCCCTATCACTAGGAGTGGCAATTATTCCACTTGTTTTATATTCCCAGAGTTGTGGCAATTATTGTCACATCCCCATCCCTCAAACCGGTGAAGAAGACGTGACAAACACCATAAGCAAAGTACCGGGAAACACAGCCCCATTCACATGGTTAAATGGTGAAACTAAGAACTCAAACATGATGCATACAAAGATGCATTAAGCATAATGAAGGATACACAGTCCTCAGCGGAAGAAAACACACATAAACATTTCAGCATTCATCATGATCCATGAAACCATGCATACATAATCATCTACCATACACAGGTGCAACCGTCCATCATACATGGCAGAAGCAACATGCATTCATACAACATGTTCATTAAGCATCAATATAATTACAGAGATGAGATAAGAGCAATACTTATCTTTTGATGAAGAAGCCCACAACCATCTACATCGCTGCAATGTTCCACCCAACCATAGGCCAGCTTGCTCATCAATCTCTCAGCAATGTTGCCACCCCCGAGCTGGGCATGATTCCTCCAAGGATAAGGGTCAATGCAATCTTACGCATAGCCAGGGGACACACTCTGCGAACCAAACACAGCTGGGTTTGACAGGCCTTCCACAAATGGCCAAGCCAGCATAGTCCGAAGACCAACCACTGCGGACCCGCAACAAAACAAGAGGTTCACAGCTTTGTGAAGAAGCAAAGGCAACCAAGGATAACCCCAAAAAGAAGATGAGCATAGCTCAAGCACACAAGGCAACACAGAGTTGTTCTTGGCCCTAACGTGGCCAAAACAACTCAGGAACAACACCCAAATCAGGGTATAACAGCAACCCAATTTCACAATAAAAATGGTGGCAACAATCCATAGCCCGCAGAACATGGAAGAGGAACAGAACTCCCAGCATAGACGTGGGAGACTCAGCCAATGGATTTGGAGATCCACAGCACACAACTCCTCCACACAAACACTGGAGAACGACACAGCTCATGCAAACAAGGAAGAAACACACACAGTCCCCAATTGAGGAAGAAATCAGACTTACAGCCACATCCAAAAAGCGTGGGAAGAATAGCAACAACCCAAAATGTGGGTGAAGTCAACAGCAAGCCGCATACACGGCCTTGAGCGTGAAGGGCTCCTACACCCAAAATCCTGGGTGACAGTGGCATTGCATCCGCTCTCTGTGTGAGGAAATCAACGCAGAATTCCTGTGCGTGAGGAGAGAGCAGAACGTCTCTCTCTCTGCGGAATGATCCCAGCCTATGCAAGGATGAACAACACGTATCTCTATGCGCGAATCCACAGATCAATGGGAGGAACCAACAGACCATCGACCTCTGCATGAGGATGTGCAACCTCTTGCGCGTGAAGAGAAACAACAACGGCTCCGCGCGTGAGGAAGAGGAACCGACCGTGCGAATGGGGAACCGACCAGGCGTGAGAGAAACAAAGGTTCTCCGCTGGGCATGCATACCATCCAAAATTGACAGCAGCCTGCTAAAACTGATGCTTCCCCATGCCCACGTTTCCTCATGCAATAACTACCCCCAACAACTCAGCCATAACTGCCCCCAACAAACAAAATCAAGACATTGAAGAGGTTGGTGAGATTGGGTGAGACAAGAAAGGTGGCAAAACAACAAGGTGGCCAAAACATGGGTTTTTTTTCCCCATAGACCAAGGTTTGACATCCCCCACCCCTTATCCTTTGGAATCATGCCCTTTTCATTCAACGTTGCACTGCCATAGTTGGTTGTGGTTTTTAGTTTTATTTGATGTGCGTATTTACATGATGCCACATTATAAGGTGCCAGATAGCACGACAACCCATCAGCAACTATACCCATTGCCGAAACATACACACACAAATCGATGGTGGGGCTTTTTCCTTTAGCTCCTTACCACGATTAATTACAATATATACATCATGCAAACGGGGTCAAAACCGGGGATGTGACAATTATACAATGTGGAGGTTGTATCGATACTCCAACCCCCCGCCTTCGACCTAGCTCGATGGAATTGAACCTGAGACCTATGCTCTAATACCATATTAGAATTTGAATTCCATTTAGATATTCAAGTAGATAGTTTTAATAATGTTTGCAGCAAAAGAATGGAGAATGAAGATACAAACTGAAAAAAACAAACCACACAAGAAACAAACAAGTATTGCTCAGGAATTTACAGTATCATTTACAATAATAAATCCAATGTACAATAGGTTAAAAATAGGAATAATTTGAATGCATTAGGTAGCGATTTGAATATACCAAGTGGATATGACTATATCTAACTGAATCTCTAACTCATGGTCTTTCAATCAACATTGGAGTCCACCAGATCAACTCCTTGATGTCCAATAACTCAATCAATCAGTGTAAGCTATTTAACTCAGTTCAACTGAGTGTGGTAGGTAGGAAAAATGCTCCTCCCCATGTAGCCATGCATTACTAACACTAGCTAACTGATTGTGAAGTAACTAACAAAGTCAGATTCCAAACATCAACTCCCTGATGTCCAACAACTCAATCAATCAGTTATAGCTAGTTAAATCAGTGTAACAGAGTGTGGTAGGTAGGAAAAGCGCTCCCCCCCATGAATCCATGCATTATCCATGCATTTATAGTGCTAGCTAATTGGTTGTGAAGTAACTAAATGTAACTAGGGGCTAACTAAGACTAACTAGTCCCAAATCCACCTAACTAATGGAGGTTGGTGTTGGGACTCCTAGTGGCTCCTAAAATGTAGGGATTGGTCTAGGAGGAGCCCAAACTGATGCATGCACATGTAGTAAGTGGCAGTTAACCTCTAGCAGTGTTCCCCACACTCTAGTAACTGATCTAGGTGGCCCCATTAGGCCAAGTGGATCCAGTGGTACTAGTGGACCTAAATAATGAATTAAGGTTCCTAAGTTAGGAAAATATAATGTAATAGACAGTATGGTCAAGGGAGGATTAATAATCCTAACAATATGGAACATGGGTATGTATTGAATCCTTTGGATACTTTAGTACACATGCATCCAAGGATTGGGTGTGAATTTATATGGTAGGATGGGAACCACCATCATCTTGCATTCATAAAATGCTGGATGCAACCAAGCAATCAGCTGGCACACGAAGAGATCCAAGCATTGTTGGATCTAATCGAAGATATTTGGAAAATGATTGGATGTGATGGAATTCCAATATTCCCATGGGATCCTAGTATGATATGGAGTTACAAGTTTCTCTAGATGATTGAAACATTGAGAATATTGCAGTATGAACAATGGGATCCTAGAGGACAAGCTAGATTTGATTTCTAGTAGTCTATTTGTGAGGAGCATTGGTTTGGTTTCCTACATGGGAAATAATACGATGGATGGACTCACTATTTTATTTCTTTGTGGATTGGGAGTCTTTTAAAGACTCTTTCTGTTGAGATTATGCAGTGTAGAGGTGGAAGTAGGAGATACTTCCCACTACTCAAGTTCATTTGACACAATGGAATCATCATTGGATTCCATTGTTCCAGTGGGGGAATTCACACCATTGTATGGGGTACAAAGACACCTATTAAGAATGATGATTTGTATGTGATAAATTCCTTTACCAAAATTGATATCCACCTTGGCCATCATCATCATCGATTTCACTTGAAAGAATACATTTTGCAATAGACATCACTTAGTTTCCATTATGACCATTCTAGATTTTAATGCTAGAGCATTATCTTAGTTGTGAAGAGATTCTGACCAGCAATAGATTAATTTCACTGACAACAAATTACAATTGATCATGCAAAATTGTCAACAATGGAGACTGAAAATGGAGCTGTAACACAAAATTATATTAACTCAGTGTACAATAGCCAACCCTGTAATATCATAGGCTGCTGAATAAATAGAATACATGAAGAAATTGAATGCATGACGAAGCATCCAAATCTAGCATAAAGCAGGCTTACCCAAAATAGGAAAATCCCCCATAGGTGTAAAAAGCTGATCCCAAATCTGTCATGAGGCTCACGAATTGGCAAGGGCATATGGGCAAGCTAATGAGTGGTGAAATGGCAGCTCATACATGCTTTTGCATGGAGGAAAGAGTGGAGGATGAAAGGGGAATAAAACAGGTTCACCTCACCTAGTCTTGCTTTCCTTATGTGCTTTAAAAACTGAAAAAGCAGTCAACAAAGAAGAAAAAGAAGAAGGGCGCCTAGGAGGCCAGGAATAAAGCAGATTTGATTCCTAAGGCTTTCCCAAGTGCTACATGAGTCAAAGATGGCAAGTTTGAGCTCTATGGATAG
>LPNX010325577.1:86757-165876 GCA_001517045.1 Pseudotsuga menziesii | reverse complement strand
TCATTTCACCTTTGTTTTTCTTCTTCTGGGTATTTTTCTTGGGACCTTGTTGATCCTCTAGAGACTGCTTCTTGTCTCTTCCTTTCTCAAGTGGATTTTTAGATTTCTTCTTGCTTTTTGAATCCACCTTCAAATCTCCAGCAATCAAAGCTTGATCTTTGGATGTTTTGATGGTGCCCATCATCACCAGCTTGTCTTGTTCTTGTGTGAGAGATTCCATGAAATCTGCAAGGCTAGGCATCTTCTAGGTTCGAGCTGTGAGTTTTGTGGCATAGAAGGTCGAAAAAAAGACTAAGTAGTCAGGTCCTAGCTTCGAGAGGATGGCCAATACGAGCTGATCATCTTTCTTTTCAATACCACACTGTTTCAGCTGCAAAACTAGTGCTTTGAACTTGGAGAAATATAGCTGCAGGGATTCAAAATTACTGGGACTCGGGGAAATCATCTCATTTTCGATCTAGTGTCCCCTCATCTCATCTTTCTTTCTGAAGAGTTCAGAAAGTTTCTCCCATACTTGATCTGGTGAAGCTAATCCATTGAGATGGAAAAGGAGGTCTCGGGAAATACTGAGACATAGGAGGCCATAGGCCTCATCTCTTCGATTGTGCCATTTGATCTTCTCTGCAGTAGCATTGGGCTTTGCTTCTATATCCATAGTCACCCTGTAGAGGCCTTTCGCTCTCAACAATATCTCCATCTCTGCTTTCCATTCAAAAAAGTTGAAGGGAGTGAGGATAGTTTTCTGTGAATCCATAGCTTTAGAAAATCTGTCCCGGCTGTCAGTAGAAGGCTCCCAGTCTTGATGTCGAACCTACAAAACAATTTTTGAAGGAGAGTAACAACCTACAATGGCTCTGATACAATGTAGATATTCTGACCAGCAATAGATTAATTTCACTTACAACAAATTACAATTGATCATGCAAAATTGTCAACAATGGAGACTGAAAATGGAGCTGTAACACAAAATTATATTAACTCAGTGTACAATAGCCAACCCTATAATATCACAGGCTACTGAATAAATAGAATACATGAAGAAATCTAATGCATGAGGAAGCATCCAAATCTAGCATAAAGCAGGCTTACCCAAAATAGGCAAATCCCCCATAGGTGTAAAACGCTGATCCCAAATCTGTCATGAGGCTCATGAATTGGCAAGGGAGAATGGGCAAGCTAATGAGTGGTGAAATGGCAGCTCATACATGATTTTTCATGGAGGAAAGAGTGGAGGATGAAAGGGGAATAAAACAGGTTCACCTCACCTAGTCTTGCTTTCCTTATGTGCTTTAAAAACTGAAAAAGCAGTCAACAAAGCAGAAAAAGTAGAAGGGCACCTAGGAGGCCAGGAATAAAGTAGATTTGATTCCTAAGGCTTTCCCAAGTGCTACATGAGTCAAAGATGGCAAGCTTTACCTCTATGGATAGGCAATTAGCAACTTGAACATGGTGGGACTCATGAACTAGGCAAATAAGACAAAAATAAATGAATTAATGTCTAAGTGGGTAATACTATGGGTTTGATTATTCTAACAAGTTGATGCACCTATGGCTTCATTATATTACATGAGCAGCGCATACATTAAGCACTTTGGTAAGATTTATTTTATTATATTTGGTTACCTTTTGGTTCATGGTAGGATGTTGGAGAAGTACTCTCAGGGTTTGGAAGCTACACCATGTACTTGGGTAGAGCAATCATTACATATCAATTTGTTTGAAAATGAAATTGGAAGGATACCAATATTTCATTTTTATCTTATGATTTACAATGGTAAGGATGGTGAACCATGTAGAGGATCCTTTTATTTCATAACACATGTGGTTACCAATTAAGAAAATGATTCTCCTATGGGGATGAGAATTCTCAAAGAGTTCTCGAAAGGATAAAGAAAACGTTACAACAATGTGCACATCTTACATCCCATGAAGTTGCAACCCTATCAATAAAATTTCTCATTCAAAGTCATGAAGGTTTTATCCATTATACATGTATTGGATAAGAGTAAACAATTCTTAAAAAGGAATAAGTTTGAGGTTGAAATTCACCACATTGGTTCAAGGTCAATCTTGACACACTTGACGCATACGGAGCTCAATGTATGGTAGCAAGAATGGATTGCATGTGATTCATTGGATGGATTGAAGTATGAAAAGTGGTGTGGTACATGTCAATGATATGAGTTTTGTTTCAGGAATATAAGTTTACAAATGCATGAAATTTACTATTGTAACTGCTATAAGAGAAGTTAGGCCATTGTGCATGCATTGTTCAAATTCAATTCATGATTTGAAACTCAATTTGTAATGGAGTGTTCCATAAGCATGATCATTCATGGGTTGATGGTGAAGGATGACCGATGTAATATTGAAATGGGTTCATCTATGAAGGAGATGAAGTTCAAATGGTGTATGCAACAACTTGCAAAATTTTGTGAAAATATGTCCAAATTTTTTATCATTCATATTTTCCCTTGCTTTAGGACAAGCAAATTTTGGGAGGGGAGACTATAATGTCCCCATTTTTTATAGCACCATGGAGAAACCACTATCCCTTTAGATCCCGATGGGTCTTAGTGGAAAATTAAATTATTTAGTACAGAGTTAATTTTGGCTATATTAATTTTTTGTAATTAAATAAATCATGAAAAAATGATGGGTACCACAATTTTGTAATAATTAATTTTCTAATTACTATTTATGATATGTAATTTATCTAGGTGGCTCAATAGGGTGAATAGAAGGAGGGATAATTCCATGTGATTGGTCTCACTCAAGAAATTTGGAAAGAACATCTAAAAGTAGGCAAGGAAACCTAAAAGAAGGAACTTGGAAAAAACAACTAAAATAGGAAAACCAACACAAGGATAAAGGTAGAAGTTTCCTGAGTTTTGCACTCAAGAATGAATAGAAACAATAAAAAAAACTACATGGGCCAAATCTAGCTAGTGAGGGTGCAATTGATGAGACAAGTGGATTCAAATGCAAAAGAAAATTTCTAAAGAAGACTCCACTCATCACTAATTTGAATTTCAAGAAGGAAGGCTCTAGTGAAAGGAAGAAATCCACCAGAGGGTTTTACAAGGAGTATGAGAGTCTCCTTAGGAATATTTTTCCATTTTGTTGGCCCTAGGAAAAATCATACAAAATTCTTCCATAAATCTGCTCGAAAAGATGAAGGTTTCAATCACATAATGGAAGAAGCTATGATGAAATTAGATGTGACAGAGGGAACCACAATAGAAGAGGAATAAAGCAAGTCAAAAAGTAGAGCTCGATTGATTTTGTGAGAAAAGTTACTTTGAATAAAATCTTGATTTTAGTAATAAATCATGATTGTATTTTGGGCCAATAGTGCATATTTTTGTAGTTAAATGTATTAAAAATAGAAAGATAGATTGTCGACTGAAATTTGAGAGTTGTTTGACAGTTGAATCAATAATTTTAAAAGAAAAATTCTTATAAAATCATCGACCCAATATGTGTGTTGGTCGGTCATTAGAGAAGGTTGAGATATTGGGTTGAAGATCTATCATAGAGGGAGTTTCTTAGTCAAAGCATCGATCTAGGCTGTGTGCAAATCAACCATTCAGAGAGAGAGAGACCAAAACTAGAGAGCATGAGATGAGAAATGAATGTATGAATTGTAAAGAAGATAAAAAGAATATGCTGCAAGTTGAGTTCGCAAACCAAAACTGCCAAACCAATTCTCATGCTAGATGAAGAAAACCTTCGTAGTTTTTCTCGGATGGGTTTCCATGTTATATCTTGGATCTGTGTGTTTTAATTTTCATGTTATGTCTAATGCATGTTTAATATAAATAAGACTATAAGAATGTGTTGCGCAGATTTAATGGTGAATGAACGTATGTATGTGTTGTGCCTATACCGAGTTAACATTCATTAATGATTTAGGCTTATGGTCCATATATGTCGATGGAATCATAGATGGTTATCTTTAATAGAGGTATGTGGAAAAAATTATAATTCCTTGTTTTGGTTGACTGACCTGATAGAATTATAGAGCGAAATCCATGACACAACTACAGGAACCTTATTCTGGAAGTCCCTATAAGATATCTCGAGTGAGACTGCATACGTTTCACACATGTTTCTAGTATATTTATCCTTTGTTGGGACAATATCTTGGGGTATTTTTGATGAACAAAGGGTCTGGACCTAGGTCGATCGGAAGTTAGGAAAACAATGGTTTCGTTGTTGGGACTGTGAATCATTCTGACAGGGATATGTTTTGGTACCCGACGAAGCTAGGAATTCAAGATTGTGTCGATTATAAGGCACTAGAGTTTGAAGGGGAAGAAAGAGAAGGATCATGACTGAGTTTGAATTAATGGTTGGAGCGATATCTTTACATAGACATACATGAAATTTTCTTTAGCAAATTTCCCATTGTATTGCATCAATGGTTATTGAGGCTAACGACCCAGAGGAAACATTTCCAAGGAGGAGAACCAACATAGTGGAGTACTGAACTTATCCAACAGCTGAAGAGGGTAAGAAATCCTATATCTAGGGATGTCAATTTCTAGGTAGACAATATTATGGCAGATATATCACATAAATTGCAGTCGACACGATAAAATAATACAGTGAGACAAAAATATAAATTTTCCAAATTCCTAGAGGTCATTATCTAAAATATTTGAAACTATGGATCAAGATGTTGGTGTCTGAAAAGGGGATCCTAAGAATGGATTCCAATGAGTAAATATTTTTGTGCAGATACTTGTGATATGTTACAAGAAAGATTGCATGTATAATGGGTGGAGATAAACTGATATGTTTTCTAGTAATATTGAGACTAAACTAGAAGGTGGAATCCTAAGGAGTGGAAAAAGATTTTGGCTGGGAAAGAGAAG
The DNA here is from genome assembly GCA_001517045.1 of Pseudotsuga menziesii. Classification (NCBI taxonomy): domain Eukaryota; kingdom Viridiplantae; phylum Streptophyta; class Pinopsida; order Pinales; family Pinaceae; genus Pseudotsuga; species Pseudotsuga menziesii. Next base: position 160,996 of record LPNX010325577.1, on the reverse strand, counting down.
AAGGAGTGCAACAAGAAGAGGAAGTGGCAGTGATACCAGAGTAGAGGACTACAAATTAGCATCACACCTTGATGAGGGATCTTGCGATGAAGAAGAGGAGTAACAATTGATATTCGAAGAAGCCCAAGGAGAAGAAGCACAAGACCGAGATCAAGATTACGACATACACGTGACTCCATGTAAATCACTCAAAGTAAGATTGAGAAACACATCACCTAAGGTAAGATTGAGAAACACATCACCTGAGGTAAGATTGAGAAACGTATCACCTAATGGTTTTTCTAATCCGACTAACAGTAATAATGAAAATAACAGTCAAGGAACTCCCACTAGCTAAAATTTTAATTTAGCAGTACCAAGAGTAAATAGAATGGGTGGGAATGATATAATGTTACCAATATTTAATGGAAATGGATTAGAAGAGCTTGAGAAACATTGGTTTCTATGCGAATCCATATAGACTGTGCCACAGGTCCAAGATGAGGCCATCAAAAAAGATAAGATGATCACAAACCTTAGAGGTCATACATTGCACCGGTACATGAAATTATCTATGATTCGAGTAGGAATTCCACAGAATACATTAGATCAAATCTAGGAAGGATTAATAGATGAGTTTGTGAAGCCCAAATATGAGTCACAATGTATTACAAAAATCAAAGAAATTAAGCAATTACCTATGGAGTCTCTTTGGGATTTCAACCAAAAATTCAAGACCTTAATGGCTAAAGAAAGTTTTCAGATGTCGGATGCCCACATAAAGAATGGTTTATTGCAGCTATGTTACCACACATCCATATTCCTTTGATACAGTAAAATATTGTTTCGCAGAGCGAGGATCTTGAACTCGCCATGAAGTTGGAATACTCACTGGTCAGAGAAACTCATATAGGAATGATGTAGATCCAGTCGCAACTTGCTAACCTTACATTTCAACTTCAGGATATCAATAAAGAGAAGGAATTGCAAGAAGGATTATGGTGTACCAGCTGTAGAACCGAATGAAATAGTAAAGAAAATTGTTGGGCATTTATGAATAATGTTACCTCAGGAGCACCCAATCCGATGAATACACAAGGGATGGCTTCATGTAGAATCTTCCAGACTAGAGGACATCGATCAAAATAATTATTATACTTAAATAAAATCATAAGTGTGTTAGCCAGTCTATACTGTAAATTTTGTTGGTAAGTGGGACACAATGAAAAAGATTGAAGAATGTATCAACTGCTACAAGAGAAAACAATCGACATGTACCTAATAAATAATCATTAACAAATGCAAGTTGATCGAGCTCAAGCTCAATTTACTTAGAACCAGTACCCTCATGCTCAATATTCATAAACACAACACCCTTAAACTAGAGGTGGTGGAATTTTTAGAGGTCGAGGATGAGAAGGAGGATTTTGTCGTGGAACAAGCCAAGTTATATGTTATAATTATGGACAACATGGTCACTTTGCCATGGATTGTATAAATCCTACGATGACCTTGTTATATAAAAAAAATTATATAACATAACATAAATTAATCATAATAGATATCAATATTAATTAAATTAATATTAATAATTATTAAATAAGAAATAATTAATTAAATAATTACGAAAAGTCAAAAGACATTACTTATATTGAAAAGGTGCAAAATGACTTATAAATCCCAAGAAAAAATAATTGTAAGAGATACCATATCTTATTTATCAACTTTTATATCTATTCATGGATTATTTGTATTTTCGAAAGTGGAAGTTCGAAAAGTTCCAGTAAATTGATGTTTACCATGACGTTGGTATCAGAGTGAATCTAATTCTAGATTGTGGCTAAAATTGTCAAGGTTTCCTTGAATTTAGGTCTTTGACCTTTCTCAGAGAGAGAGAGAGAGAGTAAATAAAATATATAAAAAAATAACAAAGGGGGAAAAGTAAAAGAAAATAAGAAGAAGGGAAAAGTAAAAACAATAGAAACCACACTTAAAAACAACACATGTGTCTTTTCCAACAAAGAATCATTTGTGAAAACTAATAATAAACTAATATATTTGAAATCTAGAAGCACACAAGAAGTCTTAATGCTATGAAGGAGCAAGTGATATTTTAACTTGGGTGGGGAGAGTAACATTCCTTCTTCCTAACCACCCAATCTACACGCAATCCACAAATAAGTTTTAAGAAGAAAAAAAGTCAAAGAAAGAAGACCAATAAGATATTAAAAAGAGAAGAAATCAAGTCTTGAAAGATATTGAAGAAGTCATTGAATCCAATTGTGGATTTGATGAAGAAATTATGGATTCCATATATAAATCCAAATTTTGGACTAATTGTCCTTATTGCGAAAATGAATTCCAATATCTGACATTTTTTAAGAATGGAAATCGTTCCTATCCAATATGTGGTAAATATTTTACTATGAAAGATTATCAAGGTAACTCATAGTTGCAATCATAGAAACTGAAAAGCGAATTAGGATACTACAAGGAAACAAATAAAAATATACAAATTGAGATAAGAAAGAAAATCATTCTCCATAAGTTGATAGAACAAGAGAATCATTGCTCAAAAAGATCAAAATAAAAATCTGGAAAAAGATAATGAAGATATCAAGAAACTATTATCATCTTATAAGAATGAAGAAATATCTCGATTAAAAAATCACAACCAAGACCTTAAAGAAAAAAAAAGTTCGAAGATAATGAAGAATCACTATATAGAAATGATAACAATTTTGAAGAAGACATAAAGCGTTTAAATAAGATCATCGTGGACAAGGATAATGAATTGGCAAAAATCCAGATAAAGCTAAAAAGTAAAGAATCAGAGATACTTCGACATCAACAACAGTAGGAAGAACTCCAACAAAAGTATGATGACACTAAAAAGAAGCACTAGTTAGAAATTATGAAAATCAATGGAAAATTAGCAAGCAGTACCGAATAACTATTTCAACTAAGAATTCATAATAAGACATTACTTACAAAAAACAAGAAACTAAAAAATAGTCAGAAGATGGAACTTTTCAATGAAGACTTTGAAGGAAGAATACCAAAATAACAAGAAGAAAACCGCGTATGTGAAATATTAATTAAGAGCTAGAAGAACAAATCAATAAGTTAAAAGATGACAAACAGTCGCAAGACGAAAGACTCAAGAAGATTCAAAATAATAATAATATATTAGAGAACAAATTAGTTCAAATCCAGAAGGAAGCATCCAAACTCTCCAGAAAATAAGTTCAAGTTGAGAAAGAAGAAACAAATATAAACTCGATCCCCGTCACAGTTCAAAAAGAATTCGATCCAGTAGAAAAACAAACAACAAGAATTCCTTATTGACACCCAAATTACAAAATCATTTTGACCAATGACAGGGTTAAAATGAGCATAAATAGAAGAGTTATAATCTCATAAGTGAAGGAACACAAAATATGCAGCCTAAGCAGAAAAAAAGAATATTTATCTAAAAAAGGCGATCAACAATCATCTTCGATGAATATAGATATCGGATGGACCACATCACATATTATGCAACATTTTCTTGGGAATTCGTAACTTGTATCATCTCATTTCGTTAAATGTCACAAGAACTAAAAGAAAAGAACCGAGAGATGACATTACAAGAAAGAAATTAGACGTAAGCCTTGTCTTCAATAAGATTTGAGGACAAAGCTCCCATTAAGGGGAAGGATATGTTATATAAAAAAATATTATATAACATAACATAAATTAATAATAATAAATATCAATATTAATTAAATTAATATTAATAATTACTAATTATTAAATAAGAAATAATTATGAAACTTCAAAATACATGACTTATATTGAAAAGGTGCAAAATGGATTATAAATCCCAAGGAAATGTAATTGTAAAATATTTCATATATTATTTATCAACTTTTATATCTATTCATGGATTATTTGTATTTTCAAAAGTGGAAGTTAGAGAAGTTCCAATAAAAGATTTTTTACCATTACAGACCTGTTCATATTGTAAATATTTGGACCATACTATCAAAGAATTGTCATATTTTTATCATTTAAGCAATATGATCTTAGGATCTTATCTTAGAGAATAACATGCATAGAAATAATCACAAGAGACAAGAGACACAAATAATTTTCCTCGGGGAAACCATAAAGGAGAAAACCTCGCAACTTCCTCGGAGATAGAATGAGCACCAATGGTAGCAGTAAAACCCAAAGACAGAAAAGATGATCTCCAACAGTTGTTCTCTGTCTCACACTTGAGAGAGATTCTCCTCTCTCACTCATGTGCCCCAGTTGAGTGAGTGTGTGTCATATAGAAATGAGGAGAGCCTCACTTCTATTTATATTATTTCATTCACTTTATTTACACTCTAACATGTCTCCCTCACTTAACAATTACTTACCAGGGCCTAATTCTCTAGGAGAGTCTAATAACTCTAGTTCCCCTCAACTATGGGGACTTTTCCCTCCAATCAACAAGGAGGGTTAACATTAAGTCAATTGTGGGGACTATTTCCCTGACTTACAACAGAGGGTTAACCTCATTGAATTTACATGACTTTATTATATTAATGTCTGTCCTGATAGGAACATCAGGGTACAATATAAGATATACAAGTGAATACATTCCGAAGTTACAAATACATCAACAAGAATTCTCTCACTTGATTCAAAATTGGAAGGCTAGGAATGTGGGAAATCAAAACCCACCTCAAAATCCCAATTCAAACATACAAAAGATATTTGTTGAATCGAGAGATCCAAACATTATCATCGTAACTAGAGGAGTTACTGTGACATGAGAAGATCAAGAAGTGCCATTTGGAAAACCAAGAGTGCAACTGAAAGCACAAAAGAAAGAACCATTCGATGTACCATAAGAATAGGAGATATTATTGGATGCCTGACATGAGTTCGTCAACAAAAATCAAGCATCAAATTCTTCTACTGAATAAAAGGAAGGACCGATATTGGAGATTCCTCAATGATTCGACCAACTATTCGAGAAGAAATAAACAGAAAAGGTTAGTAAACTGAAGGAATTCTTTAAAATTTGTTTAGCACTAATACAAGGTAAAGATGATGCCACATAATTGACAACTTTAATAGAAGAACCTCAAGAAGATGTACGATTAGAAACAAGGATTAATTATATTGGGAATGGTTGAAGACTGGTCATGAACTGAGAATGGCTTCCCAGATAGGAGATTATGACATGGAATACATTATTATGGATTTTGGCTCCGCTGTTAACATTATTACTAGACAAGATTGGTAAATTACGGGGAAGTAAAGACTAGTATGGTATCATGTACAACTCATAATAGAAAATTAGTCGAAGGTTTTACCTATTGGTCAACTATCTCAAGTTCCTGTCGAGATAGAAGGAATTCACACTTATGAATACTTTGAGGTAATAGACATTGTTGATGATAAAAAATTATTTCTTGAACTTTTAGGGATCGAATGGCCCATTGATAACCAAAATATCATTAATTTCAAGAAAATGATACCAACATTTGAAGATGAAGAACTAAGGGTGGTCGCACCACTTGATCCTCTAGAAGGATAGATGTATGTCCAATAGGTTTATAGTGAGGGGGAAGGCGGATATATGGACCAAATATATAACAATACTTCTAGAATGGATGATTATTTGAATCCAATGAATGACAGAAAAATCAGTTGGCGAAGCGTTAGTTCTTGCACATCGGATTCCGTATAAGCTTTAGAAAACTAGCAAAACCGATTGCATGAAGTGTCAATGAGAATATGTGCAAGAATTACAAAATCCATGCAGCAAGTAGGTATCAAGGTATATGATATACCTACCTATGAGGGATTACCTAACCTAGAATCTTTTATGGAATAATTTTAAGAAAACATAACACAACCCCAACGACTGTCAGCTTTGGACTTTGCATTGAAGGCCACACATACCAGATCATGGGTCGCACATAAAAAATGTATCTCAAAATGTCCCTAATGCTGGATATTGATGTAAGTTCGATTTGGAGAGAAGTTACATGATATACCTACCTATGACGGATTACCTAACCTAGAATCTTTTATGGAATAATTTTAAGGAAACATAACACAACCCCAACGACTGTCAGCTTTGGACATTGCATTGAAGGCCACACATATCCGATCATGGGTCGCACATAAAAAATGTATCTCAAAATATCCCTAATGTTGGATATTGATGTAAGTTCAATTTGGAGAGAAGGTGATGTACGCTGACTAGATATATACATGACTGACTAGTCCCATGGAGCACATTGAGCTCTGTCGTGCAAATTGGGAGGCATGTCCACGACATGAATGGGTTATGTTGGCATAATCTACAGATGTAAACTAAGGGAATGCAACTTTAATTGTCAATCTGGTATTTGTAAACTTATAAGCACATCCAAAATATATGGTTTCATATCTAAACTTAGTTTTTAAGAGATAATTATAAGATGGATTGAACACTTGTAATATTAAGAAATACTAAACTCCCTTACATGAGGAGATTTCATTAGATTCTTTAACAATCATCAGCTTTGCATTCATCAATTATTCCAATTCTAATATATTTAAGAAGTATAGAGAACTATATCATTCTGTTGTTGAAGAAAAAATTATATATTGAATTCTTTTACAAGAAATTTACTCACAATATATATGCTAATGCTACAACAACAAGATGTAAGTCCTAGAAAATCACTAAACTAGTACATGCTAGAATTAAAACTTAAATTGGTTTAATACTGTAACAATATGAATTTAATGGAAAACTACAGGAAATAAATATTAAAATTATAACATAGATTCAATGGAAAACTATAGGAAATGAATATTCAAATCATATCAAAGAAAATGATTGGATGGGAAGAAATGCATAGGCTTGGAAAAGGGGGCCCTCTGATGATTCACTTGCACACTTGATTAAAATAAGATATTATATACTCTATTAACTATTGATCAATTAATCCATCATCATGACATAGAACCATTTGAATAACGATTCTAAGGTCTACAAATTCTATTAAGTTTCAAAATACAAATTACCAATTCTGAAGTTGTTTAAGTATGCATGCTTTTGAAGTATTTATACAAAATGTCTATAACCATAAATGCTAAAAATTATCTTGATATGAGTATGATATCCTATATTTCCTCTCAAAAGGTTGAATTCATCTTTTAGATCCACAAAATTGGGAAAATCCCCATGAAATTTCAAAACTGCCATATTTTATGCTAGAAAACAAGGTAAGTTTTTCCTGTACATATGGTGTGGTTTGACCAGCATTGACCAAACACATGCAAAGCTAATTTCGTGAAGCTGATAGATATTCATCCATTATTGGACATTAGGGAATATTCCACATGCCTCATATTGCGCCCAACTATCCTACAAGTATGTAAAGCTAGGAGCAAATACAGGAAGTTGTAAAATTCTGCAATTTCTGTTAAAATTTAACATTAATGTTTTACAAATTGAAATAATTCAATTCATGAAAATAAGTGACAATTATACTTCATATAATCAGGCTTGAAGGAAGCTTGATAAAATATGAAGGATATGTATGGTAATTGAAGGAAAAACATGGAAATTTATGACAAAATAAACGTAAAAAATGGTGACCAACATCTCTCCCAAGAGAAATATCTTGCATGTCCCCATGCAAAAAAACCATTGTTAATGTTCCTCTGCCACCTCTACTATATCTTCATTGACTTGTGCTATATGGAGAAGTTTTAACTTCTCATATTTTGTCTTAATCCCCTCCGTTGCTGATACCATTTTCATGCTTGTTTGACAGTGACAATGTTTTGAATTTGAAGCCTCTTCTTCTTCTTCTTTAGTATTTCATTCCCTTTTTTAAGATTCTCTCCAAGCAATTCCAATTCCTTTAATTTTCCTTTCAACTCCCTTATCTTATTTATTATCTTCATTACTTTTTTCCTTTTCACTTATTGGATTTTATTTTATTTTCTCTTACAAAGTCTGAATATATGCATATTGGAATTGCTGTGGTTCATCATCATATTCGGCTATCTGTCCTTTTTGCACTTGCTGGCATTTTCTTGATTTTTTTCTCATTTGTGGTGAATATTTTATCTTTTATTGGAATTCTTTTTCTATTTTCACCATGCTTCTTGTTGCTATCCTCCCCATAGGATGTTTTGAGCCTATTTCCTTGGATTTTTGTACATCCTCTTCATTATCTGTTATCAATAGAATTTCTCTTTCCTTTAATTCTTCTTTATTGTTTCAAAACCATTATCAACCACAAAATACTGGCATGAGAAATCCTGATTTTGTAATTCATGTGTGATGATCATTTTAAGAAATCCATAATGGTATAAACTTGTCTCATTGTTCCTTTCTTGTTTCTGAACAACCTTGGCCATCTTAGAAAGGCTATGTAACAAGAAGTAAAGAATATTGATTTCACAATCATTCTCCAAGTGTTTCATCAACTTGATATGATATAAGTACACCGTGTTGAATATTCCTTCACAAGTAACAAATTTATGATTGATATATGTTATTTCATCCCATGGATGAATCAACCAACTTCTTGGAATTCCTTTTTTCCAATCTATTGATGTTACTCTAGATATGGATATGAACGGTATCCATGATTTATCTTTAATTTTTTTTGTTTTAAAGTACCTTTATCCCTGTTGAGGTAATCCAATGATTTATGCAATAATGTATTCAGAAAGTTTGATGGTGAATTTACCCACTGTATCCCTCTCACCATCAAATGAACAAGCAAATTATAAACCAACTTTTTCATAATATCCATCAAATTTTTCAAAGAAAGAAATACACTAGTTCTTGTCAAAAATATGCAAACAATATTTATGAACTCTGGATGAATCAAACCTTTCTGGTTCAAACCTATAGACCATTTTTTTAATTTCAACAATAAAACCTTATATTTCTTCAAGCACAACTTTAATCTTGTGTAGTCTTTTTCAAAAATCTCTTGCTAAGTTTCCAATTTTGTGTGTTTCAACAAAAGAAATTTTGTTAAAAAGAAACAAGAAATTTTTATTCTTTCTTTAAATCAAGAGGTGAAGAAGAAACAAATTTTTTTTTGTAACCACCATGAATTTTTATGAAAATGTGTACCTGTATACCCAATTTAAATAAAAAAAACTCCTACTGTGTCTCTGTTGAACCTCACCTTTGATTTTTTTATCAATCCTCTGCAAATAATGATCTTCTTTCTTAGAATGTTCCATTGGAATTCAAATTCGGTGCTAGTTGTAATGAATACAAATTTTTCACTTACCTTCCCTCAGACGACTCCTACCTACACACGTTCCTCTATCCAAAATTTGCGCACCCTAATCCTGCGTATCTCTCCATTCTAACAACTTTAGTTTTGGCTTATCTTAAAGATGAAGTTCATATGTTAACAAATGAAATTTTCAACATACTAATTGTTCTTTCAATGTCTTCTACAAAGGATTGTTCAGCTTAGCAGCATGGGTTTGAATCTCATGGATAAACAACAACGTATCCAAAGAACTTTATGAAGGTAAGCATGCTGGAAAAGTACTAGTTCTCTTTGTAAAATTCATGCCTTTCAACAAGGTATAAGTGGAGATTTTTATCTATCCCAAATTCATGAAATCTTGTGATCGTCACTTACCCCTGCAGTTTGAGAATTAGTCCATTCCTACCCATCAAATCCATACTTAGCAAAATTCATGGAAGATTAAATGATTGCTGAGGATGGTTTCATGCTACTTATGAATTTTCATTCTTTCTTTTATCATCATTATTCCTTCAATCACATCATATTTCACCATAATTTTATTTATGATTAAAAAATATGCCCATTTTATACTTTATGCAATTTTTAACCTATAAATCTCAATGCATATGTCCAGCTTAGGTTTGATTTGACTTGGGTTGTGAAAGTCCTTAGGTTAAAGTCATAAGAACAACACAAAAAATATTCTTATACTTTTTAAAGAGCCCCTCCTTATAACCTCTCGTTATCGTAAAAAACTGACTGAATTTTTAGTATGTTTGAAGTTGCAGCAGTAAGTCTGAAATTCAAAAATATTTCTTGTAACCAAAACACTCTCCTTTGATCACTATTTTTGATGTTTTAGGATAATGGAATGAATGAAAAAGTGCTGGAGGTTTTGAGGGTAACAAGTACTTTTTGCACGACTTAAAAATAAAGAATTTATGCAAAAAATAAACATTAAAAGAAAGTTCTTACAGACTTATTTGCTACTCATTTTATTGTGCTTGTCATACCGGCTTATTGTAATAGCTTAGATTGGAGTGTTGCTGCAAAAAAATTAAAATTATTTACTTCTCTTGGTATGATCTTCAAAAATTTGTTAAATTTGTGACAAAGTTCTTCTGAGGTCCCTTTGATTGTACCCTTCAACCCCCTCTACTTGACTTCTTTATTGAGTTCGATATGTTCTTTTCACGCCCATCTACTTAGAATATTTTCAGGTCCCTCTGCTTGACTGCTTCAATGGAATTGATATGCTTCTTGAGTAAAATGCTGTCATAAGAAAAGGTTTTTCAAGAAAACTCAAAATTTTGACTTCTTTAATGCCTTTTTGTCAGCCTTTTTTATTGACTTGTCCTCAAGTATTGTCCACATAAAATTTATTTATTCAAAGGAAAAACAAACTTGTTATGTACGAAATGGTACTCATCAGTTGGAAATTGACTGAAATAGATACATATAAATATTTTTAAGAATTCCCATTGGCCAATGTTACTTGGTTTTCCAATGAGAATTCTGGTTTATGTTGTGCCAATTGCTTGGATTTTCATAAATAAACCCCTTGTTTTCTTTTATATTTTTATTTATTTATCTTTATTATTATTATTATATATATATTATATTATCTACACACACACACACACATTAATAAGAATGGGAAGGAGACACATAAATGTGTTTGTCCAACACTTCCATCTCATGGAACTGAGATATTTGTTGCAGAAAATATTCTTTGTTTACTGGTTTGTTGTAAAGCTTTAACCTATGTCCATTGACTATAAATGATCTTGCTGAATCATATATTGTTTGAAGTTTGAATAAGCCATTATCACACACCTCTAAAATATCATATGGACCAAGCCAATGGGTTGTAAATTTAGCTTTAAATTTTTTGAATTTTGAATCAAATAATAAGGCCCCATCACCCACTTTGAATTGTTTCTTCTTGATGAATTTATCATGCTATTGTGCTCCCTGTTTTTGTACCAAAAAGGTTTTTTCTACTTATTCTTATCTAATTTCATCTAATTGATTCAACTGCATGACCCTTTCGACCTTTTGTGCCTTGGAGAGATTTATTCCTAAATCAGATGCTAATTTGAAAGTATGAATTTGAAATTCAATTGGTAACAATACTTGCTTACAATAAACTAGCTGATAAGGAATGAAACCAATAGTATTTTCCAAGTTATTATATATGCCCATAAATATTCATTAATATTGTATGACCAATATTTTCAAAGCTTTATTAGTAGATTCTACTTTTCCATTGGCTTGAGGATGAGGGTGTTGATTTTCGATGCTTGATTTTGTATTTGTCTGCTATATCTTGTACAAGTTTAAAAGTAAATTTTTCTCCTTGATGAACATCAATTTCTCTAGGAACTCCAAATATTACAAATATGTCTTCAAAGATAAAATTGACTATTGTTTGTTCTGCTTCTCTTGGTAATGCTTTGGATTCCACCCATTTTGTAACATAATCGGTACCTACCAAGATGTATCTCTTTCCTTTTGATGGTCGATTAATAGGATCAATGAAATCAAGAGCCCATTTTTCAAATGGATCTATGAGAACTTGTGGCTTAAGTGGGATTTCATCAGATGGTACAGGTCTTCCCATCCTCTGACAACTATCACAACTTTTAACATATTTCTTGTAGTATTTGAAGAGGGAAGACCAATAGTACCCTATGTTGAGTATTTTGTATGCTATTCTTTTATCTACAAAGTGGCCACCACAAGGTTCATCATGACAAGATTTTAAAATTTCTAATATCTCATCTTTTCTTACACATATTTTAATGATGAGATTATATCTTGTATAGAAAAGATCTCCATTAACCCATGTGTATGTAGCACTTTGCTTAATTATTTTTTTCTTTTCTTTTGATGAAAAAGATGGAGGTAATTTTCCTAATGATAAATAATTAGCTATATCATCATACCATGGATTTATAACTAAAATGGAAAATAGGTGTTCATCATAAAAATTATCTGAGACGGGAACAATCTCACTAGAATTATTTAATCGAGATAAGAAATCTACCACTTGATTTTCTCTTACATGTCTATCTAAGACAATAATATCAAATTCCTACATCAATAAAAGCCATCTTATTATCTTTCCATTAGTAATAGGTTTTTTTCATGAGATACCTTATGGAAGAATGATCTATATGGATAAAGACTTCATAACTAGTGATGCAACGACAAAATTTACTTACAACATGCACTACTTCCAACATTTCTTTCTTAGTGACTGTGTAATTCAGTTCTATAGGGTTTTTATTTTTGCTAATAAATTAAATATCATAAGTCATAAATTTTCTTTTTGACCCAAATATTACCCTATTCTAGTATCTGATGCATATGTAGAGATGTGAAATGGTAAATCCCAATTAGGTCCTCTTAAGATAGGCGTTGAAGATAAATTTTCTTTGAGCTTCTGAAAAACAGTTTGACAATTAGTATCCCAATAAAAATGTACATACTTTGCAAGTAATCTAAATATTGGAAAGGCTATGTAACAAGAATTAAGGAATATTGATTTCACAATCATTCTCCAAGTGTTTCATCAACTTGATATGATATAAGTACACTGTGTTGAATATTCCTTCACAAGTAACAAATTTATGATTGATATATGTTATTTCATCCCATGGATGAATCGACCAACTTCTTGGAATTCCTTTTTTCCAATCTACTGATGCTACTCTAGATATGGATATGAACGGTATCCATTATTTATCTTTAACTTTTTTTGTTTTAAAGTACCTTTATCCCTGTTGAGGTAATCCAATGATTTATGCAATAATGTATTCATAAAGTTTGATGGTGAATTTACCCACTGTATCCCTCTCACCATCAAATGAACAAGCAAATTATAAACCAACTTTTTCACAGTATCCATCAAATTTTTCAAAGAAAGAAATACACTGGTTCTTGTAAAAAATATGCAAACAATATTTATGAACTGTGGATGAATCAAACCTTTCTAGTTCAAACCTATAGACCATTTTTTTAATTTCAACAAGAAAACCTTATATTTCTTCAAGCACAACTTTAATCTTGTGTAGTCTTTTTCAAAAATCTCTTGCGAAGTTTCCAATTTTGTGTGTTTCAACAAAAGAAATTTTGTTAAAAAGAAACAATAAATTTTTATTCTTTCTTTAAATCAAGAGGTGAAGAAGAAACAAATTTTTTTTTGTAACCACCATGAATTTTTATGAAAATGTGTACCTATCAACCCAATTTAAAAAAAAAAAACTCCTACCGTGTCTCTGTTGAACCTCAACTTTGATTTTTTTATCAATCCTCTGCAAATAATGATCTTCTTCTTTCTCATAATGTTCCATTGGAATTCAAATTCGGTGCTAGTTGTAATGAATACAAATTTTTCACTTACCTTCCCTCAAACGACTCCTACCTACACACGTTCCTCTATCCAAAATTTGCGCACCCTAATCCCGCGTATCTCTCCATTCTAACAACTTTAGTTTTGGCTTATCTTAAAGATGAAGTTCATATGTTAACAAATGAAATTTTCAACATACTAATTCTTCTTTCAATGTCTTCTACAAAGGAGTGTTCAGCTTAGCAGCATGGGTTTGAATCTCATGGATAAACAACAACGTATCCAAAGAACTTTATGAAGGTAAGAATGCTGGAAAAGTACTAGTTCTCTTTGTAAAATTCATGCCTTTCAACAAGGTAGAAGTGGAGTTTTTATCTATCTAAAATTCATGAAATCTTGTGATCGTCACTTACCCCTACAATTTGAGAATTAGTCCATTCCTACCCATCAAATCCATACTTAGCAAAATTCATGGAAGAATAAATGATTGCTGAGGATGGTTTCATGCTACTTATGACTTTTCATTCTTTATTTTATCATCATTATTCCTTCAAACACATCATATTTCACCATAACTTTATTTATGATTAAAAAATATGCCCATTTTATACTTTATGCAATTTTTAACTTATAAATCCCAATGCATATGTCCAACTTAGGTTTGACTTGACTTGGGTTGTGAAAATCCTTAGGTTAAAGTCATAAGAACAACAAAAAAAATATTCTTATACTTTTTAAAGAGCCCCTCCTTATAACCTCTCATTATCGTAAAAAACTGACTGAATTTTTAGTATGTTTGAAGTTGCAACAGTAAGTCTGAAATTCAAAAATATTTCTTGTAACAAAAACACTCTCCTTTGATCACTATTTTTGATGTTTTAGGATAATGGAATGAATGAAAAAGTGCTGGAGGTTTTGAGGGTAACATGTACTTTTTGTATGACTTAAAAATAAAGAATTTATGCAAAAAATAAACATTAAAAGAAAGTTCTTACAGACTTATTTGCTACTTATTTTATTGTGCTTGTCATACCGGCTTATTGTAATAGCTTATATTGGAGTGTTGCTGCAAAAAAATAAAATTATTTACTTCTCTTGGTATGATCTTCAAAAATTTGTTAAATTTGTGACAAAGTTCTTCTGAGGTCCCTCTGATTGTACCCTTCAACCCCCTCTGCTTGAATTCGTTATTGAGTTTGATATGTTTTTTTCATGCCTGTCTACTTAGATTCTTTTCAGGTCCCTCTGCTTGACTGCTTCAATGGACTTGATATGATTCTTGAGTAAAATTTTTTCATAAGAAAAGGTTTTTCAAGAAAACTTAGAATTTTGACTTCTTTAATGCCTTCTTGTCGTCCTTTTTTATTGACTTGTCCTCAAGTATTGTCCACATAAAATTTCTTTATTCAAAGGAAAAACAAACTTGTTATGTATGAAATGGTAATCATCCATTGGAAATTGACTGAAATAGATACATATAAATCATTTTAAGAATTCTCATTGGCCAATGTTACTTGGTTTTCGAATGAGAATTTTGGTTTATGTTGTGCAAGTTGCTTGGATTTTCATAAATAAACCCCTTGTTTTCTTTTATCTTTTTATTTATTTATATTTTTTATTATTATATATATATTTTATATTATTTACACACACACACACATATATTAAGAAGAATGGGAAGGAGACACATAAAGGTGCTTTTCCAACACTTCCATCTCATGGAACTGAGATATTTGTTGCAGAAAATATTCTTTGTTTACTGGTTTGTTGTAAAGATTTAACCTATGTCCATTGAATATAAATGATCTTGCTGAATCATATATTGTTTGAAGTTTGAATAAGCCATTATCACACACCTCTAAAATATCATATGGACCAAGCCAATGGGTTGTAAATTTAGCTTTAAATTTTTTGAATTTTGAATCAAATAATAAGGCCCCATCACCCACTTTGAATTGTTTCTTCTTGATGAATTTATCATGTTATTGTTCTCTTTGTTGTTGGACCAAAATGGTTTTTTCTACTTATTCTTATCTAATTTCTTCTAATTGATTAAACTGCATGAGCCTCTCCTTTTGTACCTTAGAGAGATTTATTCCTAAATTAGATGCTAATTTGAAGGTATGAATTTGAAATTCAATTGGTAACAATACTTGCTTACAATAAACTAGCTGATAAGGAATGAAACCAATAGTATTTTCCAAGTTATTATATATGCCCATAAAGATTCATTAATATTGTCTGACCAGTATTTTCAAAGCTTTATTAGTAGATTCTACTTGTCCATTGCTTTGAGGATGAGGGTGTTGATTTTTGATGCTTGATTTTGTATTTGTCTACTATATCTTGTACCAGTTTAAAAGTAAATTGTTCTCCTTGATCAACATCAATTTCTCTAGGAACTCCAAATATTACAAATATGTCTTCAAAGAGAAAATTGACTATTGTTTGTTCTGCTTCTCTTGGTAATGCTTTGGATTCCACCCATTTTGTAACATAATCGGTACCTACCAAGATGTAACTCTTTCCTTTTGATGGTTGATTAATAGGATCGATGAAATCAAGAGCCCATTTTTCAAATGGATCTATGAGAACTTGTGGCTTAAGTGGGATTTCATCAGATGGTACAAGTCTTCCCATCCTCTGACAACTATCACAACTTTTAACATATTTCTTGTAGTATTTGAAGAGGGAAGACCAATAGTACCCTATGTTGAGTATTTTGTATGCTATTCTTTTATCTGCAAAGTGGCCACCACAAGGTTCATCATGTCAAGATTTTAAAATTTCTAATATCTCATCTTTTCTTACACATATTTTAATGATGAGATTATATCCTGTATAGAAAAGATCTCCATTAACCCATGTGTATGTAGCACTTTGCGTAATTATTTTTTTCTTTTCTTTTGATGAAAAAGATGGAGGTAATTTTCCTGATGATAAATAATTAGCTATATCAGCATACCATGGATTTATAACTAAAATGGAAAATAGGTGTTCATTATAAAAATTATCTGAGATGGGAACAATCTCACCAGAATTATTTAATCGAGATAAGAAATCTACCACTTGATTTTCTCTTACAGGTCTATCTAAGACAATAATATCAAATTCCTACATCAATAAAAACCATCTTATTATCTTTCCATTAGTAATAGGTTTTTTCATGAGATACCTTATGGAAGAATGATCTGTATGGATAAAGACTTCATAACTAGTGATGCAAGGACAAAATTTATTTACAACATGCACTACTTCCAACATTTCTTTCTTAGTGACTGTGTAATTCAATTCTATAGGGTTTACATTTTTGCTAATAAATTAAATATCATAAGTCATAAGATTTTCTTTTTGACCTAAATATTACCCTATTCTAGTATCTGATGCATATGTAGAGATGTGAAATGGTAAATCCCAATTAGGTCCTCTTAAGATAGGCATTGAAGATAAGTTTTCTTTGAGCTTCTGAAAGACAGTTTGACAATTAGTATCCCAATAAAAATGTACATATTTTGCAAGTAATCTAAATATTGGGAAGGCTATTTTACTAAAATATTCAATGAATATTCGATAATAGCCTACATACCCAAGAAAAATTCTCACATCTTTCTGATTTATTGGTTCTTATAAGTTCACAATGATTTGTATTTTTGCAGGATCCACTGCAATTCCTGATGATGAGATATGATGACCTAATACTATTTCTTCAGTTAAAATCATGAAACATTTTTCATTGCTAAGAAACAAATTAGTTTCTATGCATCTTTCAAAGTTTTTTTCCAAATTCCTCAAGGAATCATCAAAATTGTTGACATACATAAAAAAAACCATCCATGTATACTTCTACACATTCATGTATTAAGTCAACAAAAATAGCAAGAATTTCTCTTTGAAAAGTAGCTGGAGCATTACACAAACCAAAAGGTAATACCTTATAAGCATATGTACCTCAGGGGAATGTGAAAGTTGTCTTGTATTGGTCTTCTAATGTTATTTTTATTTTATTATAGCCACTAAATCCATCTATGAAGGAAAAATATTTTTCCCAGCTAGTGCATCCAAGACTTGATTGATGAATGGTAATGGAAAATAATCCTTAAGTGCTGCTTTGTTTAATTCTCTATAATCTACACAGATTCTCTATTTTCCATTTTTCTTAGGTACAAGAACTAACAAAGAAGCCCATTGACTATTAGAGATAGGTTAGATAAATCCCAATAATTTTTGCAATTCTTATTTAACTATCTCTCCGAGCATTGCATTCATTCTTCATTGAGGTTGTCTTAAAGGTATTATATCATCATATGTGTAGATATGATGAGTACATGTTTCAGGGTGAATTACAGGCATATCAATGTATTCCAAAGAAAATGATTTTTTATATTTATTCAATAATGTAATTAAGTGTTCTTCCTGATATGGTTCAATATGTGCACCAATATTCAAATATTTCCCAAGACTGAGTTCAATTATTTTGCTTTGAGCATTTTTTATGGAGTTAACAAGAAAAATGTCATTAAATAATTATCCTAGATAATTTATTGTGCAATTTTCCTAAAAATTTTGTTCTAAAATATGATATATAACAATATATTGTATGTTTTTCAGACGTTTCTCAATTGTATATAGATATCTAGTTGATAAATGAAATAATATAATAAATCTTCATTATTTTCCTCCATAAAATCAAAGGATTGATTAATACTTAAAATAGGTTGAATTACTTCTTCTTGTTGTTTTTTTGTTTCATCAGGCCATTATAATTGATCTTCTACAAAAGGTGTTTAGAAGAATATCTTGAAAGATTGAAAGTTTAGGAGAATCCTTTTGTAAACATTTTCCATACCTCAAGTGGATGTTTCGAATAGAATAATTGAGTAAGTAGGAAATGATGTTCCTTCATCAATGTTATACATAGGTTTTTCCACTTTATTATTAGGGTTTTCCACTAGTTGGTTGGTAACTGAGTTGGTTTGGGTGGGAGTTGGTTAGATGGTAACTAGAGTTGTTGAGGTTGGTTTAGTTGTGGACGTGGTAATGGTTGTTGAGAAAATGAATTTTGTGGTTGATTTTGATGAAATTGTTGATAAGGAAAATATTGTTGAGGATATAGTTGTTGGTATGACTATGGATAGGGTTGTTGGTATGTTTGATTCCCATAAGCATATCCACACCAAACTTGAGAAGTTTGTTTTGATTTTTCCAAGGAATCCAAGTTTTCCAAGGCATAGGAGCATTCCATGAATTTTGAATAGGATATTGATAATTTTGAGAAAATTGTTGTGTAGGATTTTGAGACATACCTAAAAAAGGTGGTTGCCAGGGTCTTTTTGGTGCTAAATAGTAAGGGGATTCCATTCCTTGACTTTCTTCCATTCAGGTTTCCTGTAATTCCTTCAACCTAAGACAATAATCAATGTTATGATTCTTTGTACAAAGTCCACAAATATGAATACTATCCAGAGGACATTCTTTCAATGGATGCTTTTTCCTGCATTTGGGACAAAAAATTGATGATAGTTGGTCATGTTCTTCTTGTATTTTTCTAGTTTTTAATGTTTCAACCTATGTCCCTAATTCACTTAAAATATATTTTTTGAAATATTCCAAGAAATTTTCAAGTTCATCTCTTGTTATACTTCCTATAGCTGACTTGGTAATTTTAGAAATAACATCTCTTTTTCTAGTTCTTTCCCTGTTTCTTGAGTATTTTTGATAGTTCAGCAATTTCATCAAATGGTAAGTAAGAAATATCTAATTTTCCCATTCAATTAAGAACATCAATATATTCATCTCGTATACCTTTTAGGAATATTGTTCGGGTGATATCAAGAGTCAGAGAACAATGTTTATATTTTTGCAAGTTTTATAGAAATCTTTCAAGATATTATTCTAAACTGTGATCCTCTTGTTGAGACATCCTAAAAATATCATCCTTTGAATATTTAGTTTTACAATATTCTCGATACTTCTTAAGGAATATTTTTCTCATGTCCACCCAATTGGTTATAGTATGTTCTCCTAGTCCCATGAACCATTTTAGTGCAACCACCTTAAGAGTAGCAGGAAAGAGACAAAGCTTATGTGTATCATTAGTATATCCATATGTATGTCATAAAATGTCAAGTTCAAACAAGAATGAATATGGATCTTTAGAATCCATACCATAAAATTTAGGTAAAACAAATGGTGGAATATTTTTCATTTTTACCTATTATCCTAGAATGGCACTGGTATCTAAGATTGGAAATATCAAAGTAGTTTCTTGTTCTTCATCTATTCTTCCAATTCTTTCATCTTCTCTTCTCTTGGATCCATTTTCTCTTTCTCTTTCTCTTCTTTCCTCTTCCCTTTGTTTGTCATACTCTCTATGTTGTTATGTTGTTGGTCCTCTTCTTGGGATATTGGAGGCTTCTTCTACAACCATCCTAGATTCCAAAAGTTCCTCAGTTTAAGTTTCTTGACTCTCAAAAGTATTTTCTAATTCCTCTCTTGATTTTTCACTATGGATGGAAGGTACTTTTTCAAATTGTTTAAGGATAGGTTGTGGAAAGGTGTTGATACTTCTATTTTTTTCCTTTTCACTTTGTGAGCTAGCAAGATTTGTCTATTAATGAGAGTTAACCTTTGTCCTGAACACTGCTTTTATTCTAATTCTTCCAAAGTGACTTTTCCAACAATTGGTGTAGTGAGTTTTTTTTTCTCAGATGTAGATGTCCCTGCTCCTAGTGATAGTTGATTAGTTTTTGGGGGGTTTGGTTTCAAGAATATACCTTTATCATCTCTTTGTATAGACATAAAGAAAACATAACTAAAATTAAAACTAAATTATATGTTTATATTTGTTTTAAAGCTTACCTATGAATTTTCCTAAGTTTATTTCTAGATGTGCTTCCCCAACAACGACGCCAAAAATATTGGCCTATTATACATATGTAAAGTAGGACATGTAATTTTAATTTTTGATACGTTATTTGTAAACTTAGAAGCACATCCAAAATATATGGTTTCACATCTAAACTTAGTTTTTAAGAAATAATTCTAAGATGGATTGAACACTTGTAATATTAAGAAATACTAAACTCCCTTACATGAGGAGATTTCATTAGATTATTTAACATTCATTATAATTCCATTCATCAATTATTCTAAGTCTCAGATATTTAAGAAGTATGGAGAACTATATCATTCTAATGTTGAAGAAAAAATTACCTATTGAATTCTTTTACAAGAAATTAGGCTCACAATATATATGCTAATGCTGCAATAATAAGATGTAACTCCTATAAAAATCACTAAACTGGTGTACATGCTAGAATTAAAAATTAATTTGGAACAATACTGTAACAATATGAATTTAATGGAAAACTATAGGAAATAAAGATTCAACTCACACCAAAAAAATGTCGGGACAGGAAGAAAATGTGCATGCTTGGAAAAGGGGGCCCTCTGATGCTTCACTTGCACACTTGATTAAAAATAGATATTATATACTCTATTAACTACTGATGAATTACTCTAGCATCACGACATAACAGCAATTGCATAACGATTTAAAGGTCTGCAAATTCTATTAAGTTTCAAAATACAAATTCCCAATTATGAAGTTGTTTAACTATGCATGCTTTTGGAGTATTTATACAAAATGCCTATAACTATAAATGATAAAAATTATATAGATATGAGTATGAGATCCTGGATTTACTCTTAGAAGGTTGAATTCATCTTTTAGATCCACAAAAATGGGCAAATCCCCATGAAATTTCAAAATTGCCAGATTTTGTGCTAGAAAACAGGGTTTTCCCGTACATATGGTGTGGTTTGAAGAAACACCTAAGGATCTAATTTTGTGAAGTTAATAGATATTCATCCATCCTTGGACATCAGGGAATATTCCATATGTCTTGGATCTCTCCCAGTTGTCCTGCAAGTATGTAAATCTAGTAGCAATTAAGGGAAGTTGTAAAATCCTGTAATTTATGTTAAAATTTAATTTTAATGCTTTAAAAATTGGAAGAATTGAATTCATGAAAAGAAGTGACAATTATACCTCATATAATCATGTTTGAAGGAAGTATGGATAAAATGTGAACGATATGGATGGTAACTGAAGGAAAAACATGGAAATTTATGACAAAAGAAACCTAAAAATGGTGACCAACGAGTCCATCAGTTTGTACACGCATTAGATATGATACCACAGAACTGGTATACATTGGTTTATCTGTGACGAGGAATAGTAGAATAGGAATATTTAGTTTCTATTTTCACCTAGATGTTGGAATTTTTGATGATCATCCATCGATTGATGCTGATATACAAGTAATTAAAAGTAAGATATTCAAAAATATGTTGGTCAAATCTCTCAGGAATTTCCAATATTGGTCTTTCACGTGGTGTAGGAGTGGAAGTCAATGCTTGATTTTTGTCGACGAATTCTTGTCTTGTGTCCAAGAATAATTCCTTTTCTTTTTGTATGTCGAATTATTATTTCTTTTGTGCCACTGGTCGCACATATGGTTGTCCATATGGTGCTTCTTGCTCTACCCTAGTCGCAACACCTCCTCTTGCCACAACAACAATATGTGTCTCCCTTGGTTCAATAGAGATCTTCTGGATATCCTAATTGGGGTTTGGATTAGGATTATGTAGAGTATTATGGTTTCCCACATTCTTGGTCTTCCATCTCGCAATAAACTAAGGACATTCCTCGACAGTATGATCAAAATATTCACAGTATGAACATTTCATAGTAGGAATCATGAAGTCCCTGACAAAGTTTCCATGCTTTCCATAAATATAACATATAATTTGGCCTCTTCCACGACCAAATCCTCCTCCTTGTCCTCAATCTCTAAAATTTCGACCCCTCGGTTGAGGGTATTGTTGTTATGAGTACTAATTCCATGGATATTGGGCCTGAGGATACTAAGACTATTGATATTGAGCCTAAGCTCACTCATCCTGCATTTTTTCGTTTTTCTTCATTAAATAGGGATAAAGTGTTTTATCCTACAACAACTGATATGCTATGTAGGTTTTTTCATCATGGCCTGCTGATCAACAAAAATTATAGCATAAACTAGACAATGCACTTATAATATTCTGTAAGTATAAAAATCCTTTTAACTTATGGCATCTAGTCTAGCATATTCTACACCAAGGAACTCCTTGTGTATTTATCATATTTGGTGCTCCCAATGCGACATAATTCATATATGTTGGGAAGTTGACTTTGGGGTGTCTCTTGGTTTTGCATCTGGTACACCATAATTCTTCTTGTACTTCCTTCACTTTCTTAATATATTGAAGTTGAAGTGTAAGGTTGGATAGTTACGACTGGATTTGCATCATTCCTACACCATTTTCTCCTCCTGGTGAGGATTCCAACTTCATAGCCAATTCCAGAGCCTCGGTGTGGGATACAATGGTTTCCTGCATCAAAGGAATCCATATGTGTAGTAACACCACCATAGCAAACAATTATTTGTGTTGAATGTCCAACATCTGGAAGATTACTTTTTCCATCTGCGTCTTGAATCTTTGGTTAAAGTCCCAAACAGAATCCGTAGGAAATTGTTTAATTTATTTTATCTCCATAATAGATTGTAACTCAGATTTTGGATTCCTAAACTCATTTATTAATCCTCCTTGAATTTGATCTAATTTTTTATGTGGGATTCCTATCAAAACCACAAAGAAATTTTACCAATCCAATGCACAACCCATAAGGGTTGTGATCATATGATCATTCTTAATGGATTCATCTTGAACCTTTCTCACAGTCCACATGGCTTCACATAGAAACCAATGTTGCTCAGGGTCTTCTAACCCATTTCCATTAAATATTGGAAACCTTATATAATTCCTGGCCATTATATTTGTTCATGATACTATTGTATTAAATTTTTGGCTAGTGGGAACCCCTTATCTGTTATTCGCACTATTATTATTACTTTGAATAAAAAAACCACTAGGTGATGAGTTTCTAGATCTTACCTTTGAATATGTACGCCTGCCATGGGTACATCATATCCGTACTCTAGATCTGGAGATTCTTATTCTTCTTCTTTTTCAGATATAGGTTGGTATTCCTCTTCCTCGTCACAATAAACTTCATAGAAGTGCAACACCAATGCATAGTAATCTCCTCCAGTCATACTGCAACTTCCTCTTCTCATCACAATCCTTCTTCTCTTTCCTAATTGAAATATTCTTCCACTTCTTAGACATCCACTTTCTACCTCATCCTTTCCAACACCAAGAAACAAATTAGCTTACTTTGCTCCATTTTTCTTACACTTTCTTGTGACATATCTCAAATATCTATGCACAAACGTTTATTCATTAGACTCCATTCTTAAGATCTCCTTCTCACATACAAGCATCTTGATCCAACTATTTAAAGATGTTACGTACCGTCCTCTAAGTCCTTGGAAAAATTATCTTCCTGTCTCGTTGTACGATTTTATGGTGTCTACTGCAGTTATGTGATGTACCATTCCAAAATACTGTCAACCAAGAAATTGATAGCCCTAGATATAGGGTTTCTAACACTTTTCAGCCGTTGAATTAGCTGAGGGCTCCACTCTATCGGGTCTCCTCGAAATTTTTTCTTCTATGTCGCAAACTTTAACAACCATTCATACAACAAAACAGGGAATTCACAAAAGAAAATCTTGTCAATATCTGTATAGAGATATCGCTCCAACGAATTTGTTGGGTTCAATTGGGATCCTTCGCTTTCTTCTAGTGAAAACTATAGTTCCTTAAAATCCACCCAATCTTGAATTTCTGGCTTCATCGGGTGCCACAACATATCCCCACAAAAATGCTTCATGGTCCTGACAATGAAAACATTTTTTTGCGTTCTTCCTATCGACCTAGGTTCAAATCCTCTGTCGTCAACAAAACTTGGATATTGACTTGATAGAGCATGACTTAGTCGCCAACACCTACAATGAAGATGTAGTCTCACCTACGATATCTTATGGATAATTATAGAACCATGTTTCTACATTTATGTGCAGATTTATATTCTCCAGTCACTCAACCAAAGCTGAGAATTATACTTCTTATTCCTTGTTTATTCATTTAAGATAACAGTCTATTTACCAGTCGGCACATATTGCAGTCCTCAACATAAAATACTTATCACAAATTCATTTTATAAGCGATATGACACACACACACACATGGGTTTATTCATAAACAGATGCGATGCGACATATTTAGATATACTTATTGATCACAACATACATGAATTTGACATAAACATATTTATCAGACACATGGAGACAACATCTAATGTGGAAACCCATCTGGGAAAAACCACAATGATGCTCTTCATATGGCATGAGAAATATGTTAGCACCTTTTTTTTACACACTTAGCTTGCAGACTCTTCTCCAAATACTCTTTAACACAACTCACACAAACTTCTGTCCTCTTATGCTCTCTGGTTTTGGGTCTGTGTTTTTACTATCACCTTCACTCCACTGTCGATCTGCACACAACCTAGATCGATTCTTTAGATACACATATCTCTTCATCCACTCTCAACCTACACATTGACTTAACCCCCTAGATAAAAAAACAAGCAACTAACCAACTAATCAACCCCACACAAAGCTTGGGTTCCCCCTTTTATAGGATTCTACATGTCTTAATCAACCGACTCTTTTATGTTAGCTGAAAGGTTGTCATTTCTATTTTCTTGCATTCAATTACAACTGACAATAGGTACTATCGCCCAAAAATACAATTATTCTTTATTACCAAAAGCACGCTTTATTCTAACTAACTCCTTACCCACGATCATCTAAACTGTCTTTTTCAACTGATCTACTCTTCTTCTGTCGCGGTTCCTTCCATCGTGGATGCTCTCGTCATCGATATTTCTATTACATATTTTATTGTCACAACTTATCTTCTTTCACATACTCTTCTTCCATCGTGGATATTCTTACGATCATAATCTTTATCTTTTCAAACAGAATTCTAGTAGAATTCTGCCTAACTTTTCCTAGGACCAACAACAATTCCTACCCAAAGGGACATATATATTACAAGATATGGAATGCATAACCCTCCACATACATGTCAACTAGTTTTATCTAAAACAATTATATCCATAATATCTTTTTCACATCATAGGTGCCCCATGTTTTCATCCTTATTTCTGCGTTTTCAATACTTTTTTCACATCTTTTACTGCACTTGGGAATTTTGCATCATGTGTATAGGATCTCAACCTGAACATGAATATTTTTCAAATCACATTTATAATGGTGTAGGACTAAAAGTATCATCCCACAACTAGCATATAGGAAACATCATCCCTCTATTTACATTACACTTACTATTACTCCAACTAATAACCATAGGGTCTTAATTCCAAGTGATGATGTGACATGAACATCATTTTTATGTATGGCATGTTACCCACATGGGTGTGTGCATCATTGCAAACTATGTTATAATTTGGTACCGATGATATCAAACCCTCAAAAATCCAATGAATTTGACTTACTTTGAAAAATACCAGCACATAGTTCATCATTTTATAGTTGCTCATTTACTCCCCCACCTTCAATAATTGATGAAATCAACTTACTTGGAACATATTAAGAGAAATATCCACAACTAACCCCTCATACCCCCATGAAAAATTCACTACCTAAAATCTCCCTCGTATCATCACCCTTGCAAATACAACATTGGTCCCCCTCCCTCTAAAGCTACAGATTATATTTAGTTATTCCCACGGGAACAATCTGTTAGATTTTTATCATTTAAGCTATATGATATTAGGATATTATCTGAGAGAATAACAAGCACAACAATCAATCACAATAGACAATGAACAAAAATATTTTCCTTAGGGAAACCATAAAGGAGAAAACCCCACAACTTCCTCAAAGATAGAATGAGCACCAATGGAAATAGTGAAACATAAAGACAGAAAAGATTATCTCCAACATCTGTTCTCTCTCTCTCACTTGAGAGAGCTTCTCCTCTCTCACTCATGTGCCCCAGTTTAGGGAGTGTGTGTAACAAATAGAGAGGCTCACTCTCTATTTATATTCTTTCGTTCACTTAGATTTGACTCTGTTATGTAGGCTCAAGTAATCCTAACTCAGTTATGTAGGCTCGAGTAACCACGACTAGGGTACTAATGACCCGACTTACATTAACTCACCAAGGTCGACTTCTCTAGCAGAGTCTAACAACCCTAGTGACCCACAACTGTGGGGAATTTAACCCTTGATCAATAAGGAGGGTTACCCTCTATGAGTTTACATGACTTGTTTACATTACTGATTCTTTCGATAGGAACATCGGGGTATGACATGAATCAATTACATTACTGATACTTCCTGATAGGAACATCGGGGTACAATACATAAGATATACATGTGAATACATTCTGAAGTTAGAAATACATCAACACAATCTACATGGGATTGATTCAAGGGGCACCCATCTTTGGATTTGCAAAAAACCATCACACCATCATGGAAAAAGTCCCCTGAATCACTCAAAACCGTGGGAATATTTTCCATCGTCAAATTGATTCCTTTATTTTTCAAAAACTACAAGAATCCCACCCATCATCAAATTGGTCGCATGACACAACAAAAAATGTGGTGACCCTACCAAATATTCCTTATGTATAAATGGCTCCCCAATCCACTCAAAATGTAGGAACCACCTCATTCTTTTGGTATAAACCCTATGGTATAGTTTGAACGATGTCGTATAGTCTCACTATCTCCAGAATTATCAGTTTTGACAGTCTCCATTCACTTAGTATTGTGTCTCCAACAAATCCCTTCATTTGTAGTTTATCTCCCTCTAGTACACTCCATCCCTATCTTTTAAAGGATGTTGATGTCATTTTCTCCCCAAGTTTACATTGATCTAAGGAATTCATGATCCTTAGACTTTTCAACCATTCTTGTGCCAGGTTAGTCAGTTTGTCATTTTGTTACAACATGATTTTGGTTATCAAGATAAGACCCTTGTCTTATCATTTACTTTAGCTCTCATCGACATCAAATATTATAAGACTTGTATTGGTTACAGTGGTACCTTGGGATCCCTTTCAATCAATATAAGGAATCTCCTCGAACTAATTAGGGAGAGTCATTAGTGCTCCCTATCTTAGTGGTCTCCCCTATGCTCAACGACAACACGTCTATCACAAAACAAGGGGAGTTGTAAATATGAAAGGTAGCAGTGTTCACATTTGAGAATCATGGAAACAACACATCTGGCATAGTAAAGTCCTTAGTTCTATAACTTCACTAGTATTCTCATCCCCCACCCTCATGAGCTTCTCATGATCTTCATTAGTTCCACTTCTTCAACACCAATGACATCCTTTCTATGATCATTTAATCTCATGACTTGAAGCTAATTCATCCATGCCCCATCAATTTTTGTGAGTTGACCCCTCTGTCTCCTCATTTTGTAGCCACTTTTTTAGAGCTTCACGAGCATGGGTATGCCCTCCTTATTTGTATAAAACATCATTCTTTGTTACTACTTCAATAGAAATATCCCCCCATGGGAGGAATCTATATCACATACCTGCTTTAGATCTTTCAACAACACAAGATAACACAAAATAAATGATGATTCATTATCGACCCTATTGTACCCTCCACACCTCATACATCAGTGGGTATATGTTAATTCTCAAATCTCACACAAATGTGATATTTTTGAATTTCACATAGTAAGGTGTCATCTGTAGAGATTGAGGCTTTGATACCATGTGGAAAGACATGATAAATATCTAACTGCAAGATATCTCTCAGAAGTATGCACAAGAAAAATCGAGAGAGGAATAATGAGAATGAACAAAAGAGAAGTGAAGAATGATAATTCACTATTGAATCAATCAATTTATTATTGATTGATTATTACATTGGTAATACACCATTATAAAGGAAAAATAGATTTTCTAGGAGACAACTCATGCTAGCTCATAAATCAAGATTATTAAATATGATAAACCCTCATAGGTGCCTAAATCACTTTCCAAATCTGTCAAGGATCTCACGAATTGAATAAAGCATGAGTGAGTGACAATGAGTGATAGAACGTAATGCTAATAATGTAATATGGAGAGAAAATCATGGAGGATGAGTTGGTCACAAAATATGTCAATTTCTAAGTTTGACTAGCCTTCCCTTATCCATAGGAAAGAAAGAATAAAGTCGTCTAAAGGAAGAAAAGATAGGAAGGCACAATATCTATTCTAGGAAGTTAATAAAGTTGGAAGAATCTAACCAGAATCAATATAAAGGTGCTCCTGGGGTATAAATGACAGGTATTGATCAAGTGGTGTAAGTGGAGGCCAACTACCTAGTCTAGAATATAGAAAATTAACCATAAATGATTAATTATTTTTATCCTAAGTATGGAGTAGGTTTATAATATTCTAAAAACCCCATTTAAGTATGAACTTAAGATGGGATATCTGAAATAATATCATAAATATAGATGTATATAGGGCCCAACAACAAGGCTATGGTCACCCTTTACAATTATTTTTGTCCAGAAAAGTGAGGAAAGAGGAAAACCACACGAGGAAAATACTCCCTCAAGAAATGACAAGGGACAAAATGAAGAAAATATCTTCATTATGTATTTTTATTTAGTTGAAAGAGCTAACTGAACTTCTCTTTGAAGAATTTGATGAGAAGTTGTGAACTCCATGATCATGCAATAGAGTGTGATATTTGCAATAAAGAAGAGGATATGCTCCTTGTAGCTCATCATCTGATGAAGTAGGATTATTATATAAATTATTATTTCTTATAACATACTATTATCTGAAAACATAATCTGAAAAAATAAAATATATCTCTGCATACTCCTTCCCAAAGCATAAGAAATTCAATACAATCAGTTCCTTGTATAGCTACAAAATGGTGAAATGGACCATGTATCTTATTTTCAAACTAATATATCACTTTCCCAATTATGAAATGAGGATGAAGAGGATATGAAATATCAGAAATATTATCATATGTATTAGAAAATACCAGAGATATAGTGTCTCCATGAGGATATAGGGCCATAGTAGGAAAGGGATGAGCAATTGGGTAAAACTGATGGATGTGTAAATACGAATGATAGATGGAATTGAAATATGAACCATAGATGTTTATATCAGATCCAAACATGGGTAACAGAATTCCAAACATGACTAATGTCATAAATAACCAACTACTGAAAAATGCACAAGACTTGAAACCAACATAAATAAATAACACTGCATAAGAATCTAATAAGGAATCAACTAGTGAAATTTTGGTTTGTGTAGTATTAGGAGTATTCAAAGTATGGTTAAATGGTATGTATGATATCATAACATGCATATCATCCTGAAAAATCACTTCTAAAATAGATTCCTAATTATTTGAAAAAAGTGAGAAAGAGTTGGTTAAAGACAAGCCAGGATCTAGTGAAAAAACACAATCATTGGGCGATGGATCTAGTGGACTGATAGGTTATTTATCCAAGAAAGAAACTGATATTTATGAGTCTTATATATCATAAAATGAATCTATATCATATTTTTGAGAAAAGGATTTAAATCTGGCACACAAGGCATAGTTGATATTACCTTGGGACTACACACTATGACAATGTTCCGAGGATTCAACAAGCTTCTCTAGCTCATTTGGTACATCAATGTTATGCTTCTAAAGAAACTAAGACATGATGTGCATATTATTATTGAAAAAATTCATCTTAGAATGAAAACCCTTGCTGCAATATGAACACTTGGATGTGCTCCCTTTATTCTTGACTTTCTTCAAACCTTCATTAGTAGGTTTTGATCCTTTATCTTCATTATCTAGATTTGGTTTTTTCTCTTTCACTTTTAATTATTACTTACTTGAGATATAATATCATTATCCTTTCCTGTGGAGGTTCTAAGAGCTCCCATCTAGATCAATTTATCTTTCTTTTTTGGTAGTGAATCAAGGAATGTTCTCAAAGAAGGCATTTTCCAATTCGAAATTGCAAGCCTAGTAGCATGAAAAGTTGACACAAAAAATGAGTATTCATGACCCAATTTTGACATGATGGAAAGAATCAATTGATCTTCCTTCTTCTCAATCCCATATTGCTTGAGAAAAATAACAAGTGACTTGAATTTGGTGAAGAACACTTCAATGGTCAAAATGGCTTAGACTCAATGAGATTAATTGGTTCTCTAATTGATGTACTCTTATCTCATCTTGTATTCCAAAGAGAGATTCAAATTTGGTCCATTCTTGGTTTGGAATGGTTAAACCATAAAGATGAAAAAGAATACCAAGACAAATAGAGAGACAAAGAAACCCATAGGATTCATCCATTTAATTATGCCACTTAGCTTTCTTAACAACAGCATTGGGATCATTATCTAAACCCAAAGAAACTCTATGGATTCCCTTAATGCGCAATAGAATGCCAATGTTGGCCTTCCATTCATGATAGTTGAAGGGAGTTAGGATCATAGCTGAAGAAGAATCCACGCTTAATTATTTTTGAGCTCCTAGATATGCTCTATGTAACCTCCACAAATATAAACTAGAAGAAATACTTGTAAGCTCAATTCAAGGTCTTCCTCAGAGAGGGATATGAAGTTGGATGTGCTCTGATGTAGAGTACTACTAACCTAGAAACCAAAGGAGATCACACAAAAATTCAATGTGTTAAACCAGTACCAGACCCTTGCACTCATAGATCAAACAATAAGTAGAAAAATGGTTGCAAAAATAGAAAAACATTTGATGAAATATGTCTTAAGAACATGTATTTATAGGCCAATGATCATGGCGGTTACAACGAAAAATGCACAATGGACAAATTTCAACAATAAGAAAAAGTCAATGACCATTACTGTGATGATCCTTGATTTGCAAATGTTTATAGGTCCGTCGCTAGAGCGACGAATGTGTGTCTTCTTCACAATAGAGACATAAATCTATCTCTATAGAGACAAACAGTCATGTACGTCGTAATAGCGACGATGATCAGGGGCCAAAAGAATTTATGTTCAAAATATTTATCAATTTATCCACAAAAATAACCATTTTAACTTATTCGTGGAAATTTTGAGCCATATGTACTAGTGGTTCCAGGAGAAGATCCAGAATGTCTCAAATTGCTATTTATTACTATCATTTTGGTTTGTATCTCTAAGAATAGCTTTCATGTTTATGATCAATGCCCATTTTTCCTCCTTCCTAGCTTCTATTACCTTTTAGACCTTGTTTCTTAATTTGGCGTGATCCTCTGGAATGAGGTCTTCAATTATAAATATCCTTGAGCATTTTAAACTTGATGTCTTATTGAGTATGTTGTGTTTTTGTTTGGTAGATCTAACCTTAACCCATATTATCCTTTCTTTATCCTCAATTAATTTCCCCAACCTGTTTGTTTCTATGAGACTGGTAGTTTCAATTTGTAACCTATTATGAAGTTCTGTCTTGACAATGGATAAGATATCATTTTCTTCCTCCTCTTTTAAGACAAGAATTATGAGGTTTAAAGCTCTTTTGTTATGCTCATGGTTTAAGGCTATGAGCTTATTGATTTCCTCTTTAATGGGTTTGATATCTATTTTATTTTTTGTAGTATTTAGGGTTAGGTTGTGGTTAACTTTTTCCATTAATTCTTTAATCCTATCCTTTGACTTAATATTTTCTACTGTATATTCCTCTCCTTGTTCAAGTGTTTTTTGAATTTCCATTGCATGCAGTCTAGCCTCCATTATCTCTACTTATTCTCCAATTTTTTTATCTTATTGTCTAATTGTTTTTGGATCTCTTCTTGGAAATATATAAATTTATTCTGGAGCATGGCGTTTAACTCTATCTGAAGCTTAGCTTCTCTTTCTTCCCTACGTTTCTCAAAGGATTCTATATATTCATAAATTTTAGCCTCTCATGCTTCCCTACGTTTCTCTACTGACTATATAAAGTTATAAAGATTTTGTAGCCTAACTGTGCTAGGTATGCCTTTAGCAGTTTTTGGAAAATGCGGTGAATTACTCATTTTTGTAAAGATGTAAAAGTTTATATAGAAAAAATAAAACTAAAAATATAAAACAAAATTTAAAAAAAAGTAAATTAAAAATTAAAAAATAGAGAGGGAAGGAAAGTATGCACCTAATTTAGAGCCCCTAAATAAATTATGAAGATTTCCAAGTCGTAGGAGTGAAGTGCCCTAGCCGCAAGAGGTTTTCACTACTTGGATTAGTAGTAAAAACATATGCTATTATTTAAAAATTAATCCTTGATAAATTGCACTCCTTTACAAAAGCCCTAGTTTTCTTTTTTGCTACTCCCACAACAAGCAAAATAAGAAAAAGGTGTAGTAGTAAAAACCTACGTTGCTATCTAATAATAACAAAAACTAAAATAATTAAAATAACAATAATCTTATCCCAAAATCTATAGGGGTGAATTTAAAATTTAAACATTTATATAAGGGTCAATGTTTATTAATACATGTTTGGTCTCACTATGACTACTGGTTTCTAAGGGTTCCATTTGTTAGGTTTCCCAATGAATGAAAATCCACCATAGTTGAAACTATAATATTCGTCTTAAAAAGATAATTATGTCTCTACATTGTTGAGTACTCTATAGTCTCTCTATTTTCTAGTGAAGGAAAGGAAAAAAAATTATGAAACAACTCACCCTTTCATTTGCGAGATGGTAGTTTCATTCATAGTTAGGTACAAAATGTTAGATAATCTTAGAAAATATGCAAACATCCATATAACTCCTAAGAAGTCAACCATGACAAATTAATAGCTAGAAGAAAAATTAATAACTTAAGAAATAATTAACATCTTGAAGAATTAATAACTTGTTCAAGTTCTGATATCATTGGAAACCAATATATCCCGGAAGAAATAGACAAGACGTATTAAACATAATAAATGTCCCCAAGTTCCCATGCAAAGTTCTTGATATTTTATTCCTCGTTACAAAATACACTGCTAATGAAGCTAGGATTTGAACATGGTATACACCTTGGATTCCAATTGATGAAAAGACTAGAGGACAACCTCAACCATCTATGAAACCCCTCTCTCTAATGGGAAAAATGCACAATTAATCCAGCACATGTTGGTGATTCCATGAAGAATGTGCACTTGATGCCTCCAAGCAATCCATGCAACACACAATCCATGAGATGGCATTCCTTGGATTAACCACCTGATACCTTAAACAATTCAAATAATCACTAATTAAAGATGCATCTAAGTTAATAGGTTAAAGCTAAATCTTTGATTTATAAGTATGACAAAGAATATTTTGCTATTCTTCAATCTTATTCATAAATTATAGAAAAATGATAGAACTAGTACACCACCCTTTTTAAAAGTAGTTGATATACATCAATCGATGATGGTTTTCACCTTTTTAATTAGAATGGCATGGATTGGCATATGTGAAGCATCTAGTTCACAATGAGGGGAAGGATTAGTGAATTATTATTATATGATAAATAAATAAAAATTAAATAAACAATAATAATCATACTTCATTTACAGCTACACATAATATAAATATAAGTAATACAAATAAAACATGTTAGTTTAGTTATTTTTATTTATATGAAATAAAATTACATAAATAAATCAAATCAAATAAATAAATACTCATGTTTGATTTGTAGCTGACTTTCGTCAATCATGGTTTATGTAGTTGATTTTGGTCAACTATTTCTGGACATGGTTGACTATTTCTTCTACATGGTTGACAATAGTTAACTATGGGGTGAGTTCAAGCTAATGAGGATCACTTTTGGCATGTTAGATGCAATAGAAAACTGAAAAATCAGGCATCCCTCAACTTAATTGGATTTTTTGAGATACTTGCACAAAATATCTTGCTTTGAGTATAAAAATGAAATGCAGGAATTTGAATAAAATTTATGAATTTATAAGTTTTGTGTATTGAAATTTTTCATAACTATGTCAAGTTTCATTTTTTTTCAAACAGTCACTTTTTATTTTTCAGGAAGATGACATTAGGGGAGTTTTGAGGTCAAAAATGGGCCTCATAAGGGAAATAATAAAATAAGAGTTGTAATAATAAAATAAAAGTTCTAAATTTTTGAGGGGAAAAGAAAAATTACTTTTTTCTTATTGTATTTTTGACATATCTCCTTATCGGTTTACCCAAATTTCGATTTTTGGGACTCGTTAGATGCGGAATTTAATTTTTCATCTAACCCATACCCACACTGCATACTTTTGATGTACCCACACCACCCAAAAATGAAAATTTCAATAAAAGGCGTATTTTAATATTAAAATGTATTTTTATTGAAATTTTTCATTTTTGGGTACCGTGGGTACCTCAAAAGTATTCAGTGTGGGTATTGGTTGAATGTGGAATTAAATTATGCATCCAACGAGTCCCTAAAATCAAAATTTTGGTAAAGCCACAAGAAGATATGTCAAAAATACGATAAGAAAAAATAGTTTTTTCTGTTTCCCTCTATTTTTTTTACAAATTTTACCCTTATGGTTGACATCATCATCTTGAATCCTATTGGTTCTTATGAAGTGAATTTTAATGGTACAATATTTGTTTTGAGGCCCATTTTTAACCCCAAAACTCCCCTCATATAAGGGATATGTTTTTGTGGATGCATCCTTTGAGGGCCTAAATGATGTTTTAGGGATACAAAAATTTGCAGGAAAGTAGAGACAAATAACACTAGTGCAGTGCTATTTTTCAAAAATAAAATTAGTCATTTTTAATTTTTTTATAATTATCTAAGTGATCATTCCTCGAAAATGGCACGTCTTTTGTGAATGCATTCTTTGAAAGTCTTAATGAAATAATCATGAAATGAGTTTTTTATAGAATGTAGAGGTCAGCATCTTCTAGTACACCATAGAATTTGTTTTTAAAACGATTAAGAATTGAAAAAGTTATGGAAGAAACACTAGCAACATGTTTTTTGAGTTAAGGAGTTAGGACACAATAGAAATTGAAAAAAATAGGAAAATATGATATTTTTAAATAAAAATTACATATATAGAATTTGCAAAAAAATTCTATTTATGTTTAAGATTTCGTAAAAAATGATAGTTTGCAACATACTATAATGAGTGCGTAAAGAATGAATTCTTCAGAAAATGGAAGAAATTCCCAATCAGTTATGGTTTATCATATACCATAGCACATGTTTGGTATTCCGAAGAAAACTCCAAACCATACACATAGGAATATTGGTGACATGCGAGCAAGTGAATTGGCATGGTTTAGGTGCTACAAAATGAGAGTGTGTTATGTTTAAATTCAAATTACATTTCATGTCCTTATAGAATTGTAAATTGCATGTGCATTATAGAACTACAAAATGCGCGCACGTTATAGAACTACAAAAATGCACACACGTTATATAACTACAAAATGCGTGCACTTTATGTAGTTCTATAATGTGTGCGCGTTATGTAAAGAAAAAATGCTAGAACTATATACCATAAATCGAATGTATGGTTAATATGTTATGCAACCAAGTCCAAGATATAGCATAAAAAGAGAAGAAATAGACAATAAGAGAGTAATCCACACCTTAAAAATGAATAAAAGAGATAACTATCAATCCTCTTCGAGGGAGGAACCTCCTTACACAATGTACTGAGTACACAAGACAAGATAAGATACTATGATGATGAAAATGAGAATATCTCCTTCATATATATAGGAGATAAAGGTGTACAATAACAACTAATAGACCCAAGCCGACATAAATAATATGTAATGCACCACAATATAGGGAGTAATGAGCCACACTATATGGTGTAATGTGTCATCATTAAGGGCTTAACATGCCCCTCCCATTAAAAAAGTGGTGTGATCAACGCTGAATTAGTTCTAGATGATGTTGTATAAAGGACTCATCTTCCCATGTTGAATCTCCCATGGGTAAGTTCTTCCATTTAATGAGATACTCTGAAATTGATCGATTTCAAAGCTGTCTAGTTCGTATTTCAATCATTTCTCTAGGCTCCAAGTTGATTTTTCCTTTCTCATCAATTTCTGGTAATATCGTTTGAACTGGTGTCTTGTCACTGATTACCTTCTTTAAATAGGAAACATGGAAAACTTAATGGACTCGTGAAGATGCAGGTAGTTCCAATTGGTAGGCCATACTACCAATCTTTTGTAACACATTGTAGGTACCATAATATTTAGGTGTTAGTTTATTATCCTTATTGGTGTTCTTCTGGGACATCTGTTTGTATGGTTGTAGTCTTAAAAACACCTAATCCCCCACATTAAAGCTTCATTCACTATGGTGTTGATCTTATTTTTGTTTCATTCAATTTTGTGGTAGTTTCAGGTTGTCCTTTAAGAGTTGAACTTGTTCTTGATGCTCCATGTGGTATTCCACTGCTTGAGCCTTATGGCAGTCTCTTAGTGAATATGTGATAAAAGGTGGATCATATCCATAAAGTGCCATAAATGTGGTAATTTTTTATTATGTATGGAAGGAAGTGTTATACCACCATTCTTCCAAGGGTAACCACTTAACCCGTTTAGTTTGTTTATCAACTGAAAAACATCCAAGATACCCTTCCAAACATTTGTTTACTATATATGTTTGTCATCATATTGAGGGTGATAAGATGAGCTATGATCCATTTGAGTACCCAAACAAAAAAATAATTTGGTCCAAACTTTTCCAGTGAAAATGGGATCCTTGTCACTTACAATAATATTTGGAGTACCATGTAGTTTGTGTAATGTCTCCATAAAATAATTGGAGGTCGTGCTTGCTTTGAAGGGGTGAGATAGTCCACATAAGTGTGCATATTTAGTAAGTCTATCAATGACCACCATGATGACACTCTTTCCTTCAGACTTTGATAAACAAGTGATAAAATCCATCGAGACCTATTTCCACCTTTGGTTTGGAATGAAAAGTGGTTGTAGGAGACCAGGGGTCTTAATTGTTTCCACTTTATTTTGTTGGAAAACCAAACATTATGTCACAAATTTTTGAACGTTAGTTTTAATACCATCGCCAAAAAATATTTCTTTACCCTGTGGTAGGTTTTTAAGAAACCTGAGTGCCCTCCTATCAGTGAAGAGTGGAATTCAGAAAGTACATTTTGCATGCACTGGGAACTCTTACCAAGATATAAGTGATCCTTGTACCATAGCAAGTCATATTTCCACCTAGATGTATTAGAGGCACTGGGATCCTGCTGTACCTTTTGAATAAATGTCCATAATTTTTCGTCATTTTTCCATTTGTCCATTGCTTCGGCTATCCAATCTGGTTGGATTATTGAAATAACATAGAGTAATGCTTCAACGTCCTCATCTTTCTTGGAGAGTGCATCTGTGACAACATTTTTCTTCCCCTTTTTGTAGATGATTTAAAATTCATATCCCGAAATATTTGTTACCCATTTTTGTTTCTCTTTTGAATATATTCTTTGTTCCAAGAAGTATTTAAGTCTATCATGATCAATTTTGACCTTGAAATGTCTACGTTTAAGGTAGGGACGCCATTGCTTCTAGGGATGTCGTATTGCCAACATTTCCTTCTCATAAATGAGATTTTTTAAGTTATTTACCTTGATTGGATGACTTGTGAAGGAAAGAGGGTGTCCTTCTTTCATTAGTAAAGCTCCAATTCCATTTCCCGAAGTATCACATTCCACAATAAAGTTTTTTGTGAAATTTGGTGTCACCAAAACAGGAGCTTTACACATGCCCTCTTTGAGTTGTTGAAAGTCTTGAGTTTCCTATGGAGTCCAAGAAAACGCTTCTTCCTTCAGTAATGATGTTAGAGGTGTTTCTATTCTTCCATAGTCCCTAACAAAATTGGGGTAGTACCCTGTCAGACCTAAAAATCCTGGAAGATTCTTCAGGGTTTTGGGAATCAGCCAGTCCATCATGGATTTAATTTTTCTAGGGTCTACCTTGACACCTTCATGAGATACAATATGACCTAAATACCCTACCTCCTTTACCCCAAACAAACATTTTAAGGGTTTTTCATACAGTTATTTATCCTTTAGTAGTTGTAGTACCCTGCCAACTTGTTGAACATGTTCTTCCCAACACTTGCTATAGATTAGTATATAATTTAAGAATACTAACAAAAAATTTTCTAAGGAAAGGCTTGAAAATAAAATTCATTAAACCTTGAAATGTGGAAGGTGCATTTTTTAGACCAAATGGAATAACCAAAAATTTATAGTGGCCTTCATGAGGTCTGAAAGTTGTTTTGGGGATGTATTCATCCTTCATTTGAATCTGATGATACCCGGAATGAAGATCCAACTTTGTGAATACAACTACTCCATGTAATTCGTCTAAAAATTCATCAATGATGAGAATGGGAAACTTACATTTAATGGTGATGTTGTTGAGATCTATATAATCCAGACACATACGTCATGACCCATCTGGATTGGGTACCATTATCGCTAGTGCAGAGTAGTAACTTTGTCTAGGCTTAATTATGCCAGCCTCTAACATTTCAGCCACCATACGCTCAATTTCACTCTTTTGGCTATAGGGATATCGGTAAGGTCTGATGTTAGGAGAAACATTGCCTGGAATTAAGTGGATATCATGATCAAAGTCACGAATAGGCAAAAAACCTTTGGGAATATCTTCAAATACCTTGGAATGCTTACTAATGGAATATCTTCAAATACCTTGATGTCCTTTTTTTTAAAACTTTGTCATACCATTAGAGCTTATCACTTTGCTTGGTTTTCCTATGATACCATTTAATTCATACTATTTACCTTCCCATGAAAAGTTTTGGAAAATTAAAATCCATTGTTCCCAATGATTATAACCATTGGACACTTCAGAAAACATCAACACCTCCCATTAGGATAGAAATAATTGGAATATTCAATACATATTACCCCATATCTAGATTGATATTATGGCATTTCCATGAGAAATTTATAGTTCCTCCATCTGCAACCATTAATTGAAACTCTGATGGTGGATAAACAAAGCAATTAAGAAGTTTGGCTAATTTATGTAAATACTGAAACATCATCTGCATCATCAGTATGTAAATACTGAAACAACAACAACAACATAATTATCATGTTAGTGTTAAAACAACATCTTCAATAAATGCTATATCATCATCTACATCATTAGCATAGAAATGTTGGAACATCATCATCATCAACATAAAAATGTTGAAACAGCATTATCATCATCAGTATAGAAATACTGAAACCACCTCATCAACATCACAACAACATCAATATAAAAATACTTAACCTGCTACATTAGTATAATAATACTAAAACTATCTCATCAACATCACAATAATATCGGTATGAAGATACTGAACCTGCTACATTAGCATAAGAATATTGAAACTACATCTTTCCTAGTAACCATATTGGAGTAGTATCTTGGTGAGTTCTCTGGTAGATCCATCTGGGCATTTTTTCTAACTTATTAACCATTTCGAGTCAACAAGCCTAGTCATATAGATGGATCTTCCTAGGGACCAGCAAGCCTTTTCTGGCTTGTTAACCCTCTTGGGATAAACATTCCTAGCTATACATACTAATCCCCCTAGGATCAACAATCCTCGTTTGAATTACTAACTTGTTTGGGCCAACAAGCCTAGCCACACCTACCCTACTCTATGTTGAGCTACCACCACTGCATCCTTATACCATCTCCTTAACTCCGTCTTTCAAGGGAGGTCATTTTGGACTACATAAAGCATGTCTCGAAAGTATTCAAACTTTACATGAGATAAAGGCTTAGTCAACACATATGCTACTTGTTCCTTTGTAGGAACATACTTGAGCTTAATATCTCCCTTCTATACCATATCTAGGATGTAATGATATCTAACTTTAATATGTTTTGACTTATCTTGAAACACCAAGTTTTCTGTCATCTTAATACAAATCTCTTTTTCACAAAGGATATCAATCACATCTATCTATGCATCAGATAAGTTTGTCAACATCTTGCGAAGCCATACTGCTTCGCTACAAGTTGAACATGCTGCAATGTATTCAACTTCTGTCATGCTAAGTGAAATACTGGACTGCTTTCTACTGAACCATGAGAACATGCTTGATCCAAAACTAAAACAACATCATGAAATGTTTTTTCTATCTTCAACACTTCCTTCCCAATCTAAATCTGTAAATCCATGTAATCTGATCTTTCCATTTGATGCATATCTGAGACCATAGTCTAAATTCCCCTTTAGATACCTCATCACATGTTTTTCTCCTACTAGGTGAATATGTTTGGGATTCACCATATATTGACTTAGAGTGTTTACAACAAACCATATATCTGGTATTTTATTGGTTAAGTACATTAGAGAACCAATAATCCGTCTGTATAAGGTGGCATCTACTATTTCCAAAGTGTCATAATTCAATAGCTTCGAATTTGTTTTCATTGGGGTAGTCATAGCCTTGCAATCTATCAATTCAAATCTCTTTAGGATTTCTACTGCATAATTTATTTGGTTTAGTAAAATCTCGTCTGAATAATGACATACTTCAAGACCTAGAAAATAGTGTATCATTCTAAGGTATTTCATCTCAAATTCTTCAGTGAGCTTATTCTTACATTCATTGATGGGATTATCTTCTCTTGTTAAGAATAGACCATCTACATACAATAGTAATATCATAAGTCCATCACCCTCAACTTTATAGTAGAGGTTAGAATCTTCTTTACTCTTGGTAAAGACCAAACTCATCGGAATCCATCGATTCTTCCACACCATGCTCTAGGTGATTGATTTAACCCATACAATGCCTTCTTGAGTTTACAAACATTGTTTTCTTGATTATCTGCCTCAAAACCTTGTGGTTGTTCGATATATACTTATTCTTCTATCAGGACATTTAGAAAGGTTGTATTTAAATCCATGTGATGTAACTTCCACTTCATATTGGATGCCAAGGAAATAATGGTTCTAATTGAGGTTTACCTAGCCACTGGTGCAAAGGTCTCCTCATAGTTGATTCCTTCCTTATGGGAGAATCTGCGAGCTACAAATATTTCATTTTACTTATCTATACTACCGTCTATTGAATGTGTTGTCTTGTAGGTCCATCTTGAGGATACCACTGACTTGCCCTTTGGTCTTGGTACTATTTCCCATACATCATTATTTGTAATGGATTAGTATTCCTCGACCATTACATTAACTCATTCCTTATGCTTTGTTTCTTCTTCAAAACATGTTGGTTCTTTATCAACAAGGTTGCACATTAAATCCACATAACTAAGGTATGTCTTTGGCTTATTTCTTTATCTAATGGCTCCTTCTGGAACACCATGTATTTTTTCTTCTTCAATTACTTCTTGAGCCCAAGCAACCCTCCTTTTACATGAGATGATTTCATTGGGAAAGTATTCAAGTCTCTAAGGTTCTGTTCTGTCATGATCCTTAGGTATCTATTCATGTTCTTTGTTTCTGACTGGTTTAGGAAATTATGCAGATCTGAAAGTTTCATGCTCCTTTTCATCTTCCTTGTCTTTCTTTGATTTTCTAAAAGTTGTATCTTCTTCAAAAGTAACATCTATTCTTAGTTCAATTTGATGATATCCTGTGATATAGATTTGATAAGATTTTGATTGCTCATTATATCCTACAAACAATCCCTTGTTTCCTAAAGGGTCTAGCTTTAATCTTCTCTCCTTGGGAATGTGTATGTATGCCATACAACCAAATATATTTAGGTTACTCACATTAGGATTTTCTCTGGTAAACATTTCTTTTGGAGTCTTGTTCCCAAGGGTACCGTGGGAGATTCTATTATTTACATATACTGTTGTTCTGGATCCTTCTTCCCATAGGTACATAGGTAGATCTTGATCATGGGTCATGGCTTTCACAACTGCCACACCATTTTGTTGTGGATTATAGAGAATGGTGAGATCCCTCTTAATCCTTGCTTCTTTGCAATACTCATTGAATTCACTTGATGTGAAAGTGAATTCTCCTCCATTATATGATATTAAGGTCTTGATCCTCTTTTTAGAGAGGGTTTCTACAAGAGCCTTAAACTCTTTGAACCTTTCAAACAATTCCTCCATATTCTTCAAGAAATTGATCCAATTTTTGCGGGAGTAGTCATTAATAAAGTAATAATAGTAAACATACCCGCTTAATGAAGTAGTTTGCATTGGCCTGCATATATCTGAATGAATAATGTCTAAGATCCCTTTTGGTTTTTTGTCACTATTTGGATAAGATTTTGAGTATCCTTTCCTTGTGCACATCCTTTGCACACTCCTTCATGATCTATCTAAATCCATGGTAAACATGTCACAACCTTGCTCATAATTGGAAATTCTTTCTAATGTATAAGAGCAAGTATTTTGTACCATAGATCACATGAGCTTATGGTACTAGTCATAAATGTTGAATCTACATGTCCCTTTAATCCTTAGAGTCCTCCTTCAAATCCAATAACTAATGCATCATCTATAGTTTTCCCTTTTGTCCACATGAGGACTTATGTATCCACAAAAACAACTATTAACCCTTCCTTATCTAAGGACGGGATAGAAAGAAGGCTCTTCTTTAATCCTGGGAAATATAGGGCATCCTTCATCTTCACGGACTTTCCAAATTCCAACTTATAGGAGGCTTCTCCCATTCCTGTGATGGGATATTGGCAATCATATCCAAGAATTACTTTGTGTTGGGAATCCTTTTGTACAACACATAAGAGTGAGTCCCTGTAACCTGTAATGCGCTTGGAGGCAGTAGTATCTACTAATCAGGTGTCATTCCCCAGTAAGAATGAACCTGTGAGTGCAGATATCAAGACATATTCTTCACATTGTAGCGGGGTAAAAACCTTGGCAACGTGCAGAAGCACCTCCCTTCCGTCAAAGGGACAGAAGGGTAGAGTTCAAATCGTTAAAAAGCAAGATGCAAACAAATGATTAGCAATAATAAACAATAAACAAACTACTAAACTAAAATAAGCAAGATGGGATGAATATACCTTCTCTTTTGTGTAAAATTGGGCAACTGTACCCTAGCTTGGATGGTACCACCTCTCCACAGGCTTGATGGTATGGAGTATGCCTCAACGTACAAGGTGGGGAGATGGTGGGGAAAAATAATGTTTGGAAAATGATGTGGGTATTGTGAGAGAAATGATTCTT
This sequence comes from Pseudotsuga menziesii, assembly GCA_001517045.1. NCBI lineage: Eukaryota > Viridiplantae > Streptophyta > Pinopsida > Pinales > Pinaceae > Pseudotsuga > Pseudotsuga menziesii. Next base: position 117,185 of record LPNX010325577.1, on the reverse strand, counting down.
ACTGTACTCACAAATGATAGAAAAATATGGTGAAGGAATACGTGGTTAATCATGTGATGGAGACCTCCACACTATTTTATAGTTTTGCTTGTCCTTTTTTCTCTTAGGTTTTGGAACCCTATTTAGGGTTTTTATCCCTTTTTGGGGTTTTTAAGCCCCTTTGTGGGTGTTTGTCTCTTTTGAGGGTTTTTAAGCCCTCTTTTGGGTTTTTAAGTCATTTTTGATATTTTTGAGCTTTTTGAGAGAGCATAAGGTTACATTAGAGGAAATTTGGGGTCTAGAATGGGCCTTACAAAAAAATACGCCAACAATCAATTTTCTGAGTTGGAATTCAAGAACCAATAGAATTTCAATAAAATGAGTCAACCATAATTGTTGAATTGACATATTTGTCATAAAAGAAAACTACTTTTTTGTTCATATTTTCGACATATCTCCCTGTGTTTTTACTCAAATTTCAAGCAAGAGAGCTCATTGGATGCAAAATTTAATTTCGCATCCAATGGGTACCCACACTGCATACTTTTGACAGACCCCACTACACCAAAAACGATAAATGCCTGAAAAACATGATGATGACATCATCATCATGTTTTTTCAGGTATTTCTTATTTTTGGGGTAGAGGGGTCCATCAAAAGTATAAAGTGTGGGTACTCGTTGGATGTGGAATTAAATTCTGCATCCAACAAGCTCTCTTGCTCGAAATTTGAGTAAAAACAAAGGAAGATATGTCAAAAATACAAAACATATGTAGAGGTTGAAAAACTATACGCATGGTTTCCTAATGTCTCCACTCATAACTATTATTTTATTAATTTAAGAATTATTTTATTATTTTAACTATTATTTTATCATTTTCCTTAGGAGGCCCATTTTAGACCTCAAATTTCCTCTAATGAAACATAGTTATGGAGGCAAAAAATGAGGGAGGAAAGATAGGAAAAAGATGTATGTATATGGTTTAGGCCATGCAGAGATAGTTGAGTATTTTTTTGCGTTAACAGATTGCCCCCTGATGTGTGAGGGTAGGAGCTCATTGTATGGCCGACGGACATCATAGGATCATTGAGATAGTAGAGAGACCTGTGAGGAAGTGACACTTCCTCGCTCGATACACAGTGGCTTTGGTTTTTGTATTAATGTTGTTTCCCATCAATGGGTGAGATACAAAGAATATGCGACATGTATATGGATGAGGTGGGCATACCCATGCTCGTAACAATGTCTAAATAATAAATAATGGGATCAAGGCTCCAAAATACAAGAGCCGATCATATACAACTGTTGTTACATAATGGTATCCTCAATGAGAGGTTGAATACAATACTGATATGAATAATTGATACATAGGACCCATGGAATTCTCATGGAATGTGATATCCTCACAATTGATAACCTGCTAGATTAGAAAGTGTTCATAAATTGCAGGGACTCACTAACAGAGATTCAGAGTAACTATGGTACAATATGTTGCATCAATCATGAATCTATACAAAAGCACAGCTCTGGGGGCTTCTAATCATTGTTCCCAAGGCAACCCAAAAATCATAAGGGACATGAGCATGTCTGGGTCCCTTAATAGACTCACCAATGTGATAGAGTCAAGTGACAACTAGGGTCTTCAACCAAACACTATATAGACCAATACCCTATACGAATCTCAACGATGCGATGATGTAGTTGAAGTCGAGCATGTGAGACACAACCATCCTCAAATGCGCTAATGACTCCTCTCAAGTGGTCTAAGGAACTCATCAATAAGGTTAATGAAACCAGGATGCAGGGACCTCTGGTTCTATCCTTTAGAATAGATTTGTTGTCTTCAACAGAGGGAGACCTGCAGCTAATCAAGGAAATAAAGTTTCCTTGACAAGAAGTGCAAGGGGGATAACCAAATTTATGGGACAATATGGGGACTGGAACACTGAATGGGGGCACAAGGACAAGGGGAGTATGAATGACTCAAAATTCCTTTATTCAGAGTATGACAGCAGGGCTTACATGGAAGCAAATGAAACTGACGCATGGGAGAGGGATCATAGCTGTAATACCAGGAATGTAACTGCAGATGGGAAATATTGCGGGGGTTAAATGGATGAGAGACATCTAGGGGATCAAAGGAGACCCAATGGGGGAATGCTGCCAAACTGTACTATATGGGGTGGCGTCAAAAGACATTGTTATGTCACGATCTCGTGGATTTTGAGCGAGCCTGAGAAAGTAAATGCTCGATGATGTTTTCAATTTTACAGAGTCTGAAAACATGAAGAAGAATCCAGTGGGGTCTCTTTTTCATTGATAGTCTCCTGTGTCTGAAAAAGGATAAAAGTATACATAGGAGAGCTCGCCTACCCTTTTTTGGTGGATAGGAGACATCTTTACCGTTTGTAGTCCAAGTAGGCAGGAAAGGTTAAACTTGCACCAATTGGACGGTCATTCAAATAATTTTACAAGCATGAACGAAAATAAGTTTGCTCAACAATATTTCCTTGATGAGAAGGCTGGAAAAGAGATGAAATACAACCTATGATGACCTTTTTCATAAAGTTCAGTCCCAATGCCTGAGAAAGCATAAAAGGATGCAAAGGGAAACGTTCTTGGCCTGAGTGTGCCAAGGTGGTCATTTTCTTAGTATAGTCTATATAATCCGAAAACAAAGATAAAGAAGGCTACATAGACGCCTTTTCAAATACTATAATGAGCGTGAAAGGAAGCAAGCATGATCGGTGATATTTTCATTCGTTTAGGAGTTAGAAAGATCTTAACAGAAACTTCGTAATAATCAACAAAGCAAGGGGGAATTGTTTGATATATGGATCGAGGTTATGTTGTGAACATTGTTGATGGGCATAAATGAAGAACACTAATGGTGGCCCTTGTGGGATGATGGATGGTGGTCAAAATTATTCAACTATGCAGTATGGCTGGAGCGGATGGCTCATGAAAATGCCAATACATACAGAGGAAGAATCGTGTGAAGGCATGCAAATAGGGGTGACTTTTGGGAAATGTTCTGGAAAATCATGGGTTAAACGCAAGACAAGGGTCTCATCAAAAGAAAGAGGATGGAAAACTGAAACCAATGGTGCAAATGGTGTCCCAAACAGACACTGGATGGCTCTCCAGTTCTTGGAAGAAAAATAGACCCAATGAGGCCTATAAACAGGGGGGGACCACATGACATGTGTCATTATTACTATTCATTGTTGAGTTGGAGTGGAGAACCCCAAAATTATTTTGCTGATTTATTTTGTTTCGATCAGTGGTTTCCTAATATGTGACTTGCATGTAAGAGTACATGCAAAAACAATCTCTTGCAGTGGTTTAGTTTTTTGGTGTTCTCACCTAGGGGCTTAGGCCGACCTAAAAGGGTTTTTTAGGTCGGTTTGCGCTTTTAGATGGAAAAGTCATGGCTAGGTCGCACTTTCCAACCAAACAGTAGCGACCCATTCTCTCTTGTTGAGGAGACAGTCACGACTGGGAGTCGCACCTATTCGGCCAGAAAGTGTGATTGAGTCGCACTTGTTTAGCCAACAGTAGTGACTTGGTCACTGGTTCTAGATAAAAAGGAGCGACTTCACCCCTGGATGGGTTTTTTTTTATGGTTGTGCATGACATGGATTTAGTTATTGTGCATGATGGCTCGATCTATGTGAAGGAAGCAAGACTATAAATACTTGTGAAGGGAGGCTCTTCAGACCACAGGTGCATGGGATATGCTAGCCTGATGTGGATTGCCCAAGTACATGCGGGTTCCCTTGATGAAGACCCTGCGACTGCTACTGGAGACTTTGGTGGGTTTTTGGAATGTTGAGGCAGATTACTTCATTATCCAGGGAAAACGTCTTGAGATTACGCTACAAGATTGTATTTTCTGACTGGGATCCTAAGGCTGGGAGTGATTGGTGATATGACGCCAAAGCTTTCACATGGGGAGGCTTTGGATGACCTCTGTGAGAGGCAATTTTTTTCCTCTGCTTATATGCGTGGATCATATATCTTATTGTGCGATATTGAGAGTCTTTCGACTTGACAGTTGGAGCAATGGTGCTACGGATCTTGGGTTCGTCTGAGAACCACAAGATATCTGGGGGGGTAGCTCCAGATGGTGGAGAGTGCGATGACGGGAACATATTATGGATGGGCCTAGATGTACTTGACCATGGTTTGGCATGCACTGAACCATGCCAAGATGGTTGGAGGGGAATTTTGCTTCTCTTCCTTTCTGTGTTATTTCTTCTTTGAGAGAGTTTCGAACCTTCGAATAGACTTAGCAATGTGGGATGGTGGGCCTCAGGAGCCTCAGATGTGGAGATGGTGCAAGATGGTGTGTGAGGGGGGCGACGTGATGGGCCACTTTTTTACTCAATACCTGCTAGATCAGTGGAGATATCTCTCGATAGTCATTGAGGACTACACGTATGTTGATATGGATTACCAGGGAGAGCCAGAGATGCCCCATCCTCTAGGCCAGGCCTGGGGACCATATGGTACATATACATTATGTTTTATGTGGTTACATTCATATATAGACTACTTAGCTTATTAGTAGCTAGTTGATGTGCACAGACTAATGACATACTTTTTTGCATGTGCAGATGTCAATCCTTGCCCGCTAGAAAGGTACCATCGCCCGATGGGTAGGGTGGAGGAACTAGATCCACCCGCACAGGGATGCAGGAGGGAGCATCATACTTTGGATGAGCTTCATAAGTATGTGGATCACCTACTAGAGGGAGTTACAGATGATGGTTGGAAGCATCTGGATGATGACCTTATTGCCTCCTATTACCATGCTCCCCGCGAGTGGATTCCTCTGATGAAGAGGATTGTTTTTTCCACTGAATACATGCGAGCAGCGGCATGGGGAGACATACCTATGGATGATGATGATGAATCTAGTGAGGAGGAGGAGGAGGATCAGGAGGAGTCTAAGGAGGAGTCAGAGGACTAGGAGGAGGGTTCTAACTTTGACTAGCAATCCGTGGTACTGCCCCTAGTGTGATGGTGCACTAGGATTTTTGTATTGATATGTGTATTCAGCTAAGAAAGTTTTGTAGGGCTTCTCAGTTTGTACTAAACACTTTGACACTATATATATATGTATGTATATTTTATGCATGTGGATGCACTTTTGTGGTTTTTATGTGAGTCTTGTTATGATGAAAAATGCCTAGATGATGTATGTTACACATGTATGCATGATTATATGGTGATGCATAATGCATTTTTTATATGTTTCCTATATGCGATGATGAATATGCCACTCTAGAACATCATTAGCCATTTGATCTTCCACACTATTGAGGTTTCTAGGAACATGTGTGAATGAAATGGATTCAAAGGTTCTAACCAATTGTTTAGTGTGCAGGAACTTTCTAAAGAGACAAGGATCGCGTACCTGATAGAAGTTATTCAACTACGAGATAGGCAGCTAGGAGTCTAAGATACATCAAGGTGAAAAATACCCAACTGGAGGGTGGTGGCCAAGAGGCCCATGACACCATCGTACTCAGCCTGGTTGTTGGTAGAAATGCCAACACACATGCCGTCGATATCGATCAACTCATGTGACGGGGAATAGATAACCCACATAGCTGAGGTGATATTAGGAAACCATCTTCTCGCTCCGTCAGTGAAGTCGATGTAGAAATGAAAGGTATGATCCATCTGGAGCAGTGAAGGAAACACATTGTGAGACTCACTTCAAGAATAGTTAAAAACAAAGAAAAGAAAAACTATACTACAAGTGACGCATGATGGTGATATTATGCATAGAATATCTTGAGGTAGAGCCCATTGCGGGGATTCTTCAATAGTTTTTTGTCAGAGTCAGCCATAATAGTTTTTTGTGGACGACATATGGTCTGTACCACATGGTTTCTAACTTTCCTTTACCCAACTTATCATTGGCTTGTTCATAACCAAGGACCATATCGCCTTCACTAAAAAAGCGAGGGTGGACATGGGAGTCAAAATGTGACTTCAACCGTGTCTTAGCTATTTCAATTGCTTGGAGAGCAATGTGATGGTCCTCATTGGTGTTTTCAAGTAGAGTAAGATGCTCCTCTAATGGTGACGTGTCAGGAAGGAGTTCAACGGCAAGGCGGAGTGATGGAATTCAGCACTCAATGGGGAGTACCGATTCAACACCGTGGACCAAGTGGAATGGGGTGAAGCTAGTGGCGGTCTTCATGGATGTGCAATAGGCCCAGAGGGCGGAAAATAGTATGTGGTGCTAGCTAGTTTTGTGGTTTCCAACCATCTCCTGGAGCATGGTCTTGATAATTTTGTTGACTGCTTCAACTTTCCCATTTCCCTGAGAATAGTAGGAGGATGAGTATTGGTGCTTGAACTTCAACATGGTTGAAATTTTGTCCAAAAAACGTCTTGAAAATGTTTACCATGGTTTGAGACTATCTGTTCGGGAACACCAAATTGTGAAATGACATGGTTAAATAAAAATCGTGTCATCATATTTGCAATTGAATGTGGGCATGGCCTCAACCCACTTAGTGAAGTAATTGATAGCCATAATAATGTATTTATGTCCTTCGATCGAGGTAGGAGTGATTGTCATGAAATTGATCCCCCACTTGCAGAAAATACTGACTGTGACAACGATTTGTAGTGGCGTGGGGGGAGTCCTTTCTTTTGGGGAAAAGAGTTGGAAACTGTGGCAATGTTTGACTGCCTCAATGCAATCAAAGAAAACGAAAGGCCAAAAATAACCACCTAGTAGAATCTTTTGGGAAGTGGTCAAACTGGACAGGTGGCCGCCACATGCTTCGTTGTGAAAGTCATTAAGGACTTTCTCGGCCTCATCATGGGTGAGGAAACGACGTAATATGGTATCAACGCCCTGACGGTACAAGAAATCTCCAATAAGGAAATGGCGAGTAACTTTGTGTTGGATGTGTCATCTATCTTCTCGGCTTAGGTGGGCCTAGAATTCTTGGGTGCACAGGTACAGGAGAATTCCCCCATACAATGGATCTTCTTTGGAGATGACAAATAAGTGTTCTTCTGGTAGGTCTATCATGATGGGTGGTGATTCAGACAAAGGAGGAAGATGTGACATAAGTGTAGCTAACGCCAATGATTTAGTGCTCTTTGGTGAAACAAATTCCAACTTAAACTCCTGGAGGACAACAATATACTTGGAAGCACGACCTTGGAGGAGGCAACAGCTCAAAAGGTACCACATAGGGTTGGAATCAGCTACAACTCAAGTATGGATCAAAATCATGTAGTAGTGTATCTTTTGGACAGAGAATACAACGGCAAGGGCCATCTTTTCTTCATGAAAATAACACAAAAGGGGATCTGTCAGCTTTTGGCTAACGTAATATATTACATGCTCTTGATGAGCATGGTCCTCTTGGACCAAAACTCCAGCGATGGGATTTTCAGATGCCAACACATAGAGAATGAAGTCCCTGTTGAAGTCGGGAAAATACAATCACATGGCGGAGGCCAAAGCTTGTTTTAATGCATCAAAAGTGTCTTATGCTTGCTGATCCCAAACAAAACGAGTGTTGGTACAAAGCAGTCACAGAAAACCGTGAAATTTCATTGCATATTTCGAGATGAAACAAAAAAGGAAATTGGCCTTTCCTTGAAGAATTTGCAACTGTCGCAGAGTGCATGGTGATGCGAGGGCTAGAATGGCTTGGAATTTGAGAGGGTCCATTGTGATCCCTTTGTGCGAAATGATGAACCCAAGTAACTGACCGAATGGGACAGAAAATATGCACTTGAGAGGGTTCAAGCAGACTTTGTACTTTTGGCACCTTACGAAAACTTGGCGTAAGTCATCTATGTGATGTGCACGCTTCCATGAGTGAGTCATAAGGTCGTCCAGGTAGACTAGGATAATGTGGATGAGATCATGAAATAAAAAAGTCATTTCCCATTAGAAAGTGGCTCCAAATTTTTTTAGACCGAATGGCATGACTCGGTATGAAAACGTGCTCTAAGGCATTGTGAATGAAATATTGTAGCAATCTTCCTTCCGAATCTGAATTTGGTTGTATCCAGAGAAACCGTCCATGAAGGAAAAGACTTCATATATGGCACAGGCGTCGATGATTTGATCAATAAACGGGGTTTGGAAATTTCCTTTAGGACAAGCCAAATTCAAATCATGAAAATCCATACAAACGTGAATGGTACCTTGTTTTTTGTTTATGGGAACAAGATTTGAAACCCAAGTGGTGTATGCAATGGGATAGATGAAACCAGTTGTGCGCAGATTCTCAATTTCAGCTTTGACCGCAACAACTTTGGTAGGATGGATGGGCCATTACTTTTGGTGAATGGGTGCCATGTCAGGACAAGTATCGATGTGGTGTTCAATGGTGTATGGATCCAATCCAGGCATCTTGGTGTAATACCAAGCAAAGATGTCACAAAATTCCTGAAAAAAAGTGCTTTGTAGGAAGCCACTTCTTCAAGGGATCATTAAGCTCCAAGGGTGATCTCTTTAGCAATATTAGGGTTGGTTGATATATTAACCTTGATGGTAGGAGCAATATTGGCCATGTTCCCTTCTTCAAAGGCATCAAGTGTCGGAATGGGGTTTTTGAACCAGTCAACCTTCCCATGGATGAAATCCTTGGATTCTACTTAAAACTGGTCTGATGACGACAGAGGCTCTTCGAGGATGAAGAATGAGCGATGTTGCATATCGTCCCATGGGTATTCAGGAGAAGACATAGCTTCCAATATATCCTCGTCATTACTAAAAGAATGGGTGGATAGGTCTGATGGATCATCTGTGGGTGCAGAGACGGATGAACTAGCGGAGTTGGAAATCATGTAGATGGTGGTGGTGTCTAAGGAGGAATTTGGTTGGTGAATCTCCTCAATGACGGTTACTTTAGATTCACGAGAGTGTTTCTGAAGGGCGTTAAGAACAGACTGATATTTGTCCAAGTCTGGAAAGTGATGACAATAATGGCCATACAATCTGCAAATTGCGCATGCATGGCTTGTCCTTAAAGACATGTTTTTGGCAGCTAGTGGAGCTGAGACATCGACTACCAGAAGAACATCAGTTGTGTCCATGGAATCAATGTGCATGCGTAGGACTGGTATCTCTAGGCAGTTTGGAGTTTCTTGAAAATTGACACCACACAACATGCAAGGTGGAGCTGGACGAGGTTCAGCTGCTGCTTTGGAATTTTTTCCCCTAGCCCTCTTTGGAGGAGGAGGGGGTGATGCAAGTGTAGAAGGATGTTTTTGTGGGTTAGGAGGAGGGCATGACTTGACCATAATGGGTTGAACAGGAGTCAACACAACCTAGGGCATCAGAGGATGGGTAGGTGGTTCAAGGTACCACACAAGAATCCCCAACGTAAATTTTGGTAGGTTTAAAGTAGCCATCAAAGGCTTACTCATGATGCTAGGCGGTGGGAAAATAAAAGGAATTGTATGGACTGGGAGTGAGCCCCAATAATTCCCTATTGATTTCATTTGAGGTTCTGGCTATGGTTGGGGTTTGGGTGGAACATTGCTAGATGAAATCATGCATAGATCTGCAGTGTCATTTGACTCTTGTGGAGGAGGTAATGAAGCGAAGGAAGTCGTCATAGATGTGTCGGAAAACAATACTAGGGCTATGGATGACAGGGAAGGGATGGTTACACTGTTGATGGTGCTATCGATGATAGGGATGACATGGTCTGGTGTAGCCAGCCCCTACTAGTCGTAGTAAGTTAATTGGTCTACTATTATGATCTTCCTGTCATGAGGAAACATCTTAAGGCGAAAGACAGTTGATGCCACGACTCTCATGGCATACATGTAACTACATCTGAGGAGGAGGTTGTACTAAACTGAGAATTGACAACCTCGATGTCGATCAGAACCATATTACTGGACAATGATATGGGGACATTCAAAATAATGCCTTGGGGTTTCGTGGAGTGACCATAATAGACACTGAGGGAAGTGGTGGATGGCTAGAGGGTAGGAGACCTGATTTTCTTCTAGACAAATGTTGACATGACACAGGTAGATGCCCCTTTATCAATGATACATTGATGTACGACTAAGTTCTGAATTGATACCGAAATAGGGAAGGAAATGGTTGATGGCATTCTTGGTTCTTCGACATCCAAATCGAAGGTGATCAATCAGGAATCAGAGGGATCCACGGCACCTAGTGCGGATAACAATGATTTCCACTGCAGTGGGCATGTTTTCAACACTTCTAGAGAGAACATGGTCATAGGTGACTAGGCAAGTCATCAACATGATATTATTCAAAGCAGCTCTAGCTGTAGTGTTGTTGGTGATACGCCACATGGATAATTACAGACCTATCGCTGCCCCATCAATGGGGGGTGTGGGTAGGTGAAGGGGTATGTTGGTTGTGTTGGATGTCGATGTCGATGATGGGTCAATGGGTTCAATAGTGGATCTGTACTGATTGCGCCTAGTCTGCAGGTTGACTTCTTTAGTTGTCATTGCCAGCAGGTGATGGACACCTGTATCTGTAGGCGAGGCCGCGGTGGGAGGTGTGGGTTGTAGGTGGGGGAAAAGGTGCAATCACAATTAATCCTTAGAGTGGTAGTAGGTTTTGGAGCACCAAAGGCAGAGTACCTAGTGGTCCAAGGTTGGGTTGAGCCTGGGATGATGCGTTGGTGTTATGCTGAGCTTCATTCTTGAGAAACTGCTTGACACAGTCCATATGAGGGCATTCATGGGTGTAGTGACCATAGACGTTGCATAACTTGCACGGGTGGTTGGTCCATAACGAAGTGTTTCATCCCATTCGATTAGGCTGTTAGGGATTTTGAGTCAACGGGTTGGCGCCATTGTTGTTAGGGGGATTTAGTTGTTGGTCGCCTCCTTACGGTTAGTTGTTACCTTGGTTCCTTCCATGGTTTTTCTTACCTTTCCCTTGTTGTTTATTGGGGATCAGTTGGTTAGGAATTTTTTTTTGAGAAAAAACTTGTCCCATGGATGTCGAAGGAGTCGAGGAGGGGTCAGAGTGGCTTGCATGGGTGGCGCATAGCAGGTCGGAGGAGCTGGAGGGGCTACAAATTCAATCATTGCTCCTGAATATGGCTGTGCTGGCCAAGTCGATGCATGGGCATGATGGAGTGGTGCGGGCTGCATGTAAGAGGTTGTGGCTCCTAATTGAGCCATCATCCTTGAGTAATCAGGTATTTGGTTTGGTTGTGCAACACTAGGGGTGTTTCTTGGTTGTGGTGGCATCAAAGGTTGTGCCACATAATACTGTGAGTGTTGGGAGACAAAATCGATGACACCATCCACAGCGTGGGATGCCCCCAATGTATCGCGATGGGAGGTGCTGGCACGGGGAGTGTCTGGTATGATGGTGTATAGGTATCCAAACTGATCGTAAATCAAATCAAACTGTTGGTCCTTTAATATGGCCTCTTCCTTGGATTGGGGATGCTCAAAGGAGATGTCCTTAGCTATGGGTGGCAGCAAGGGTTTTAAGAACCAATCGATAAATATCTTGTCATCAAGCTGAATCTTGCATAGGCTATGGTGTCACCACCACTCGTGGATGTGGTCGGTTATGTGGGTCACGGTGCTTTGGCAGCAAGACAACAAGATATCAATGCTCTCATCGTATATGACAAAAAGTTGGAAGTATTGTAGGAACATGAAGGCTAGAGAAGTGAAGTCACAGTAAGAGGCTTGAGGTAGCTCAATATACCATTTGGTTGCAGCACTTGTGAGGGTGAGCTAGAACAGCTTGAGTTTGATCTAATTGTCTACAGTGTTGGTTAATGAGCACCATAGATGAAACGACATAATGTGGTTTTGGGGGCACTCACCTGCCTTCCCTTCAAACCTTGGAATGTCTAACGGGAGTTTGGTTGGCATGGGAGGCCAATGGGGTTGATGGATAATTGGTTCATTGGTTAACCTGGCCAAATAAGGCAAGTTGAGGTGATCCATGAATGGGAGGTTGGACCCAAGGTTAGTGCGGGAAGGACCGGCGATGGCGTTGGCATTTGCCGGAGTATGGTGTCCGTGCATGATTGGGGGTACCTGATTTTGACTCCACACAACGAGGATAGTCGGGATGGTCATGGAAGGGTCGCTGCCCCCAAGTATAAAAGTTGGTACTGGGGGAATTATAGGAGTAGGTGCAGGGCTGCCACTAATGGGTGGCAGACTCACAATGACATGCATAGCGGTATTGGGACCACTGGAAGGGTTGTTGGTAATGATGTGAGGTAGGGACATGGGTCCGTTGCCAACCACCCCTCTGAAAAAAGGATCTGTATTTACGCCATTCGTGGGGATAGATGGTGCAGTGAACAGGTTTGGCTCAGATTGATAGGAATCTGAGTCAAAATCAGAGGCTATGTGGCCTTCTAACGGTGAGGAGGGTTGTTGAGGAGGACCTCGACGGTAATGATCTAAAGACCCAAACTGAGGGGGATCCCTCCTAAGTCATGAGGAAGAACACGGTGGATCAATGGTGGTTGATGGTAGTAACTAGTAATAAGTTTTGGACCCTAGTTTAAACAACTTCCTATTGGTTCACAAGTGGTCACTCTGCCACCAAGAATGCAAGAAGACAACACTTGGCTATTTCCTCACAAGTGTGTTTCTTGTCAATCACAACGGGTCATTGCTTGTTTCACTTAGAAATTCCTCTCGTTGGCTAGCTACTTTGGGGATCCTTTGGTACTCCTCACAATGAGTTTTAGGGAAAATGTACTAACCCAAAAATTCATAAAAATTTAAAATTTTTCATGTAACATAAAATGTTCAAAGATGTCACTGCCTAAGAACCAATAATTGCTAGCGGTTACTCAAACAGTAGTATTTAGAATAGAGCCTTGTAATTCTTTGGTTCTATATAATTTGTTTGTTTATCTTTGAAGTACTAAGTTATGGATGTTAAATTCCGCAGTTTATGTTTTTAAAAGGACAGGAAATAAAAGTATATCTAAACCTGATACTAAGTGTGTTATTACTGTTTTCTATCAAGTAGGAATTAGATGATATCGGGGCTTACTTAGATTACAACTAACACAGTGAAGTGATGCTTCTTTTACAGGTTCTAAATAGGTAAGCAGTTTTGTTACCAGTAAATTCCAGATTGAGAAAAACACTCAACTAGCATAGGATAAAATGCTAGTTAAATTGTAGTTATAGCTTGACCCCGTAAGAGGTATTGTTGATATTTTTATTGTTTATAAATATGCACAACTGTTTGTACAACACTATTGTAATCAACAGGGTTAGTTTACTGCTACAGTACTTGTTTAAATGACCTTCCTCTTTTTGTTTTCAGCTATAGACTTGTATTTAATTCTAGATGGACATTTTATATACATATCTACTATTGTCAAAAAGAGCACAGTAACCTAAGAGGTCTAAAATTTAGAGGATATGTTAAATCTACTTGTGACCAAAACTTCACATTTATCATTAGTGTTAGGTATAAGTATTGTTTGTAGTTACTCAAGTTCTTTCCCATACTTTAATTATTCTATTCTAACGATCCTCCTTAACCAAGTATTTATATTTGATTTTCTTGTGTCAGAAATCTCATTTTTATATGAGTTTTTGTTGGCAAGGCATGTATTTGAAATTTTAAAAACCATGTTTAGATTAAGACCTATCTTAAAAGTCTCTATAGTTAAGTTCTTATATATAATGTTAATTCCTCCCTTGTTTATATCTTACTACACCCAATAGTAACATTATTTAAAAATGAGAAGAACATAAATATTTTAAATTTATGCATAAGAAATCTAGTGTAAATGAACTCCTTCCAAATACAAAGTCTATGGTTATAAAACAAAGCAATCAAAATGAGGATAATGATACTATGCAATGATATCGTAGGGTTTTGACTTGTGAAAAAAATGATTGTGCAGGTTGGACGAGTTCGAAACTATAGCATAAAACCCATAACTTGCACATAATTGGGTGGACACGTGGTTGGTGTTCAACGATTAGGTTTTGTTGACCTCGAGGTGCCATATAACTTGTTTCAAACCCTAAAATTGCATTTTGATTTTGGTCTTTGCTGTGGAGTGGTCAACCTGCGAGCTCATGGTCGCTAGGCTTGTTATCAATCCTCTAAACAAATGCATGCATGCCTTCATAAGCCATTATGAGCTCCTCAGCAAGTTTATCTTTTAAGCTTTGATGCAGTAAGAGTGAGCCTGGTGCTTGCTGTTGTTGTGAGGTAGTTGTTTACTGTCGAATAAAGTGTTGCAGGTTCGACTATCTTCACCATTGATTTTCTGAATTCGTTTGGTACTCTGTGAGTGTTTTATGACCATAACCGATGTGCAAGGGTTTCATTGGAAGAGTGACTTGGATGTTGGAGACATTTACCACCATACACACTCATTTTGGTCAATTTGGCCTAGTTAAACCACTATCCTAAGTTTTATTGACTTAATTGACATCAAAGGAGTACTAGATGACATCAGCATGAGCACACCCATGCCTACCTTCAGTCAAGGAGGCTAACTTATCCTTCTCCTACATTCGGAGAGGCTAACTGGAGCACTCCGGGGGTGATCTGAGTGTCATTAATGCCCCATATTGATAACTGATGGTTACAATCAGTTAAACAGAGTAGTGAAGGTGCCTTCCTTCATTAAATTGATTATTTATTGATTATTTAATGAACTGAAGTCAACAGGGGCACCTCCAACCACTTCTGATAATCAGTTACACTTCAGTTAACCTCATCAATATTCATTGGAGTCATTGATGTGCTACCACTTGTTGGTTGGATTGCAGTGACATGTGTTTGAGCTGCTTTCAGTTAAACTCGGTCATTTATTGCACTCCGACTTCAGTTAGGGCTCAGTTGAGTCAATTAGGGTTTTGATCAGTGGTTAACTTGAGTGTTGACAGTGGCCTACATTCAGTTAAGCTAGACTCACTCATTCAATTCGAATGGCCTCCTTGGGAATTTGAATTGATTTCACATTCATGCTTGCAACATGATCATTGCATTGTATTATTCATTATTCATTTGATTATACAGAGCTGCTACTTCCATTGCAGCACCATTTTGCCAATTTTATGATTATCTGTCTGTATTCTTTGTGAGACTATGTTTCCAGTTCCTAGACCACCATGACAAATTAATATGGTATCAGAGCTTATGGCGGGACGAAGCTCAGATCTCTCAAAAACAAGGTTTTTGACAGATCTTGCATGAAAATTCAGCAATAGCTCAAAAACCCAGCACTGCACCAGAAGCCAAGGCTTACTACTTAATACCCAAGTAAGGAAATTGTTGATCAAGCTTGCTTGATTGACTATGCTGGGTGTGATGAAAGCCTAAAATGTGCAGGATGTCCGAACTTATAGTGCCCTTTTTGTTGTGATTTTCAGGTTTTAACAGGTGAAAGCATTCGCTCCAGTAGATTCAGATGGCTCTTTTGGCTCTGTTCAATTTCCACTCATTGAAAGGAGACATGGAGATCTAGCTACATTCCAAAGGACTCTATAGGGTCACTATGGACATTAAAGAAGAGCCTGCTTCTGTGACAGACAAAGCTAGATTCTTAAACAAGAAGGATGAAGCATTCGTATCCTTGTGCCTCTCTGTTTCTCAGGATCTTCTTTTCCATCTTTCGGGATTGAAGACTCCAAAGGAAATTTGGGACAAATTGGAAACCATGTATGGAAAGCAGGATGATTTGAGAGTTTACCAGCTCAAAAATGAATTGACGTCTCTCCTGCCTTCCAATTTCAAGACCTTGAATGAATTTTTCACAAAGTTCAAGCACATTGTCTTACTGTTGAAGCAATGCAAAGTGGAGGAGGATGATCATCTCATCCTCACCATGCTCTCCAAACTTGGAGCTGATTATTCAGTTTTTGTCTCTACATTCCATGAGGGGAAGCTCCCAACCCCTAGATGGAAGATGCCTACACTCAATTCCTTCATTGAGTCCCTAACAAGTGAACATGATAAGCTTGTCTAGATGGGGATCATCAGATCCTCCCGTGATCAAGCCCTCCATGTCTTGGGGCCCAAAGATATAAAGGGTAAAGGAAAGCAATAGAAGAACCCAAAAACTAAATTCAAAGCTCCTAAGCCTAAAGTTGAAAACCAACAACATGATGAGTCTTCTGGCTCAAAAGAGAACAAAGGGAAAGGGGATCATAGAAAGGAAAAAGTCAAGTGTTCATACTACGGGAAGGGATTCCACCCTAAACATGCCTGCTTGAAGAAGAAACTTGATGAAGCTACCTCTCTCCTTGAGAGAAATCACATCAATCTTCCAAAAAGCTTTCGGAGGAGAGATCAGCAAGATCGAGAACCATAGCATGAAAGAGGTCATGCCCTCATGACAAGCACTTCGAAGTCCAAAGCACTCTTGATTGATTCTGGAGCTTCGAACCACATGATGGCTGAAAGAGACTCATTCTCATCTTTGGAGACTGGAAAATCCATCCCCATCCACATTGGAGACGACTCCACCATCATTTCAGAAGGATAAGGTACGGTTGATCTTAAGAATGGTTATTTTTCAAATGTTTTGTATGTACCGTCTCTGGAATCAAATCTCCTTAGTGTCTATAAGATAGTATCTTTCATCCCGAATGATTTTGAGATAACAGAACTTGCATATGGGAAACTTGTTGCTAAAGGCCTTGCAAACCATCATGCAAAAGCCTATGAGTTTTCCCACTTTGTGGCGGATGCAAAGCCCACCGCACTGCTGACTCATGGAAATGAAGTTAGTAGACAGTGGCATGAGAGGTTTGGCCATCTCAATTTCAAATATTTTCATCAATTAAGAAAAAATCAATGGTTGAAGGCCTCCCGGTCGTCAAGGCAACCACTGGAATTTGCAAGGGTTGTGTTGTTGGAAAGCACCCTCAGCATAAGTTCGATAGAGGGAAGGAAAACCGAGCTAGATGCATCTTGGGGCTGATACATTTTGATATCAGCAGTCCCATGCCTATCACATCCATGAATGGATAAATGTATCTTTTTAATTTTATTGATGATTTTTCTAGGTACACATGGGTCTTCTTTCTCAAAAAGAAGTCTGAAGTATGTGAAAAATTCACTGAACTGAAGGCCTTGATCGAGAATGCATCTGGGCTTAAGATCAAGATCTTAAGATATCATAATGGTGGGGAGTATGTCAGTAATTATTTGTTCTACATATTCTCCCAAAGTGGTATTCAGGTCCAACATTCAATTCCCTACACTCCCCAGCAGAACGGTGTAGCGAAAAGGAAGAATCGGTCTCTCAAGGAGATGACCACCTGTATGTTGGAATCAAAGAAGTTGGCTACAAATTTGTGGGATGAAGCCATGCATGATACAGCATACATTGAGAATAGAGTGCCACACTCATCCATGAAAGTAAATATCCCTTTCAAAGCATACTTCGGACACAAGCCGTATGTATCGAACCTGCGGGTGTTTGGGGCCACTGCATGGGCTTGAATTCCACTTGATAAAAGAAGGGCTTTGCAACCAAAAAGCATAGAATGTTTGTTTATTGGGTATCCTGATGAATCAAAAGTTTTCAAGCTGCTGGATATCAAAACAAAACAGATCATCATCGACAGGAGTTTCAAGTTCGATGAGCCTCTTCAGGAGGTGGAACTAGTGAAGGAGAAAACTGCTGAATTTTCTTCCTATTCTACTGAATATTTGGATGATGAAATTGGGAGTGACGACCCTAATTTGGATCCTATAATTTCTGATAACAGTGTACAACATACATCATATTTTGAATCAGAACCTAAAGTACAAAATCATATTCCCACATGGGCCCGACAAACACTCTCCTCCGCAGGAGATAACATTGGAAATCCGGATGATCCAAGGAGAACCCGGTATGATTTCCAAAAAGCAGGTATTGCGCTCTCTTGTCCTGATAATTTTCTGTCTAAAACTTGTTATTTGATGATTAATTCAGAACCAAAATCCTACTACCATGCTCGGAAGGATCAAAGATGGAAATTTGCCATGGATGAAGAGATGAATTCTCTTCAGAAAAACACTACTTGGGAGCTAGTTTCTCTTCCTCCGGGAAGGAAATTGGTTCAATAAGTGGGTGTTTTGGACCAAGGTTGTTGCTGATGGAAGAAAATAAAAATATAAGGAAAGGGTGGTGGAAAAATGTTTCTCTCAGGTCCAAGGTGTGGACTACCATGATACTTTTGCACCGGTTGCAAAAATGGACTCCATCCGCCTAGTTTTGGCAATTTCAGCATCTAAGCACTGGGAAGTGCATAATATGGATGTTAAGTCAGCCTTTTTGCATGGAGATATTCATTAGGAGATATACATGAAGCATCCTGAGAGCTACATATCTTATCCATCTTTGGTTTGCAAGCTAAAGAAGTCACTATACAGGTTAAAACAGGCCCCAAGAGAGTGGTATTCCAAGATGGATGCCTTCCTTCTCTCGCAAAACTTCCAAAGGTGTAGATCAGATCCAAATGTGTATATATAGTAGTCTCATGGTCATTTGATTATAATTGTTTTATATTTTGATGACTTACTAATCACAGGTAGCACAGTTGCTTCTATTTCAGCCATCAAAACTGCTCTCCACAATGCATTTGAAATGAACGATTTGGGGCTCTTAAAATAATTTTTGGGGCTCAAAATTGAGCAAAATTATGATGGGATAATGGTCACTCAGTCCAAATACATATCAGACCTATTAGTAAATTTTAACATGGCTGAATTTAGTCTTGCACCATTCCCTTTCCTTTCAGGGATTAGCCTTGAAGAAGGAAAAAGCACACCTCCCATGGACTGCACTATTTATCGACAGCTGATTGGTAGATTGTTGTACTTGACACATTATTGGCCTGATATATATTATGCCATGAATGTTGTATCAAGATACATGCAGAAGCCCCATGATCTTCATTGGAAGGCATCCAAGAGGATCCTCCAGTATATTCAAGGAACTAGGACCTACGACATTCACTATGCTGCAGACTCCGAGCTAGAGCTGGTTGGATACAAAGATTCTGATTGGGCGGGTGATTCTATTGATCAATAGTCTACTTTCGGATATGTATTCATGTTTGGTGGTGGCCTCATTTGCTGGTCTAGCAAAAAGCAGGCCGCCATAGCATTATCTTCAGCATAGGATGAGTATCGAGGAGCGGTGAATGCTTGCATCCAAGCATTTTGGTTGCAAGGCATTCTTTCAAAGTTTGATCTTGGTAGTACTTTGTCCACTATCCTCCTTTGTGACAATCAAAGTGCTATTAAGATATCCACAAATCCAATTACCAGGCAGGGGACCAAGCATGTAGAGATCCATATGCACTATATCAGGGAGCTAGTGCATGATAGGACCATCATTCTGCAATACTACCCGACTGATGAGCAGATTGCAGACATCTTCACCAAGAGCTTTTCAGAAAAGAAGTTCACTTACCTCCATTCACTGTTTGGGGTGAGTTCATCAGGGTGATTCTACTACTTTCAGTGTTCAGCTTGAGGGGGGGGAAGGGGGGGGGTGGTTTCCCACTGGGTTTTCCCTCTTTTCCTCATTTAGTTTGTTTTTTAGCATTGTTTTTCAGTATTGTACAGGGTGACCTATGGCCTTAGTTTCCAGGGCCCTAGCATTCTTATGCATTTTATGTTTTCTACTCCTCCTAAGTATAGCTTAACGGGGGGTGTTGGAGACATTTACCACCATACACACTCATTTTGGTCAATTTGGCCTAGTTAAACCACTATCCTACGTTTTATTGACTTAATTGACATCAGAGGAGTACTAGATGAAATCAACATGAGCACACCCATGCCTACCTTCAGTCAAGGAGGCTAACTTGGCCTTCTCCTACATTCTGAGAGGCTAACTGGAGCACGTCGGGGGTGATCTGAGTGTCATTAATGCCCCATATTGCTAATTGATAGTTACAATCAGTTAAATAGAGCAGTGAAGGTGCCTTCCTTCATCAAATTAATTATTTATTGATTATTTAATGAACTGGAGTCAACAGGGGTGCCTCCAACAACTTCTGATGGTCAGTTACACTTTAGTTAACCTCATCGGGGTTCATTGGAGCCATTGATGCGCTACCACTTGTTGGTTGGCTTGCAGTGACATGTGTCTGAGCTACTTTTAGTAGAATCGGTCATTTATTGCACTCTGACTTTAGTTAGGGATCAGTTGAGTCAATTAGGGTTTTGATCAATGGTTAACTTGAGTGTTGACTGTGGCTTACATTAAGTTAAGCTAGACTCACTCATTCAATTCAAATGAACTCCTTGGGAATTTGAACTACTTTGGCATTCATGCTTGCCGCATGATCATTGCATTGTATTATTCATTATTCATTTGATTATATAGAGCTGCTACTTCCATTGCAACACCATTTTTCCAATTTTATGATTATCTGTCTGTGTTCTTTGTGAGACTGTGTTTTCAGTTCCTAGACCACTGTGACAAATTAATATTGGACACTCTGTTTTAATGCTTGTTTCCTTCCTTGGGTATGGTCCTTACCTCATCATGGCCTGGAACTTCATTCCTGAACACTGCAACTGCATTTTCTTTTTGGGTAGTGCTCCTTTTCAGCTCGGGTTGCTGACGAAGGAAGCTAGGGTTAGCTCACGACTTCGAAACAACTGCTACACTTCTTTTGGTAAGAAAAAAATGAATTATTTAAAACTCTTCTACACAATATTAAGTTTATAATTTGTGAAAAATGTATAATTAACAATCATGGGTTGATTTCGTGCAGGCTCTCCAACGATAGCTCGACTTTGTTAAAATCCACCAACAGAGCTTCCAGGAAGGAATTCAAACCAGTAAGCCTCGGTTTCACCTGAGGTTCTCTTTCTCTATATGTATGGCATTTTTAGGAAGGTTCTGTCGCGTGAATGATGGTTACTGATTCGACCATGGTTAATTAGATGCTCTGTTTGTCTTCAAGCCCTAGTGGCTGTTTTGTAATGGAAGAATTCGGGCTCTCATAGCTGAGGCTTAATGAATTAGTTTTTGAGCCTTTTCGGCCATGGTTAAATTTTAATGAAGTTGTTTGGTACTGGATTTAAGCCATGACTTTTATTGACAGGCCATTGGGTCATTTTATGAGGATTAGTTTAGGGTTTAAAAAAAAAACTTAATGGTTGTTCTTACAGCACTTCTCTTTTTTGAAAGGGGTTTCGTAGCCAAAAGAGATGTTTGGTTTTTATGAGAACTCGGTTTTTATGCAAATACTTTTATTCAAGATTTCAAGCCTTGATTGGTGATATAAAGGTCATAGGCCAAGACTATGTCTGTTCAGTTTTGTTTTCAATATTAAAAGAATTGTCACAGCTGAAGGTTGAATTAACAGTATCTCTGTTTGGTTTATATTTATGTATATTCTGTTTATTTTAGATACTTTTATTGTTATTTACTTTTCAATAGTTTAGGGTTAAAAAGATTATTAATAAATTTTGTTTCCTCTTTAAAAGAATTATGATTTGAGGACCTATGATAATGGAATATTTTGATAAAAGGATAATTTTTAATGCAACAATGAATTATGATAATAGAACAGATAAATGAACCTAATTTGAATAAATGTACTCCTTTTCTTTACTTTCTAGAATATACTGTTAGGTTTTGATATTATAAATTGTCAATTTATTTTTTTGTGAAAGAACATATCTTTCATAAACCCTAACTCTTCTTTTAAGTTTACAAAGCTAGTAAATTTGTTTCAGTTAACCCTAGTTTGCATTTTTTTTCCATAGGTGAGCTAACTGGGTAATTATTTAACCTAGTTTACTGTTCTGCTAAATTAAACTTAGTCTAGATAATTTATTGTTTCTATAATATCTATTTAGGATTACATACTAGGTTTATAATATGTAATTTTGCTGGTTTTACTGTGTAAAAGATTACACACACCAGTGTGTATCACTTAGTCTTTCCTTATGTATTTATTTAGTTTATTTTAAATAATTTAAGTAAGTATTACAAATACAACTGAAGTTCTATAAACAATTTATACAAAATCATGTAGAAAATAACCATTTGCATTTGCATACATATTATATTGAATCCACTGTTTGAGAAAAAAGACAAACCTACTGTACTAGAGTACTGCCTTGCAAAAGGTGTGGAAAAATACAGTTTAGGTATTTTCTTTCTATCTATCAATTAACTCAGAAATTTCTCTACTTACTTACCCTAATCTAGCTAGTTACTAACTTTCACAGCATATAATTCTCCTATTTATCCCTAATAGAAATAAAACAAAAAATATACTATATTATTGAAAACTCTTAAACTTTCCAAAAACAGTAAATAATTTAAATGACTGAACTAAACAAAACCTGCAAGTATAGATGAGGTGACAATAGCTTAAGGAAACTGGTCCTCCCAACCAACTCCTAGAGAAGAGCTAGACTGCAATTCTGAGGACCATTGAGCTTGTCTCCTGGTCCACCTGGTAGAAGTACTGGGTGAGAGATGTAGTCTAGAAATCCTCTACAACTCCACTGAGTGTTCAGTAGTAGCTCAGTTCTACTTACAGCAGTATGAACTCAGCTTAGAATAGCTGCACTAGTTCAGGTCTTCAACACTTGTCCACTCAAACTTACTTCAGCTAGTCCCCTCCATCGAATTTCTCATGTGCACTTCATTCACTTTGAATGATCACAAATCCAGAATGAGCAGCATCAGTTGTCTTCAATGGGAAGTTTTATTAGCATGCCTAGGTCTTTTGGGTCATTTTTTACTTAATGAGCCACCTGCTCCTGTTCCACTTTCTTGGGGAATCGTGACCACAAAAATAGGGAAGTTGCCACCTGCAACAACTAGAAGTAGTTTGAGGATGCTGCCACATGTCAATCTGCTCTCAAACCAGCCTCCTCCACCAAGTGGCCAGTAAAACACTCATTTAACAGCTTCCCTAAGTTGTTGTCTCATCTTTCATTTATTTATTAATAAAATATTATGCAATACATTAAATTATCCTTGACCCCACTTGGTCATTAATTACAAACTTTAACATAAAATATAACATAATGTTCCTCAAAAACATGAAATTGTTTTGCAAATTGGGGCATGTGACAGAAAATCCCAAGCACTTCCCACAATTATGGTGGTTGAGACTTATGTCCTCAAACCACACGATTTGATTAAGTAAATTGGTTACTTTTATGGTTTGTTCGGGGTCATGAACCGAGTTTTGTTGGATTATATGGTGTGAATGTGTGCACTTCGTGTATGAGATTATGGTTTTTACTTTTTCAATTATGCAAATAAGCAAATAACATTGATTTCTCTGAATGGATCAAGCAAAGGGCTTGGATCAAAACAAAGTTGAAAAATAAACCAAAACCAAGGTGCAATACAAACTGTAATGATGGAAAACTAACTATAACTTTGTTATGAATCTAGTGTGGCTGCCTCGCTTTTGTGTCCCTCAAATCCAAGAAAGAGTGTTGGGCTCTCAACAAAGTGGAAACAATTCCACCCGTAGATCTAGAGGTCACTCCTCAAATTCCCGATGCTCAACAGGGTGGACGTGAACATCGTGAAGCCCCCAACAGTTTCCACTCCCTCTAGCTTCCAAGGTCACTTGTTTTTAATGGACAATAACAATGAAAAAAACATATGCCTATTACTAAGCTTACTCAACCCCCCGTCTTATCTCAGAAGACCCTGAAGGGTGATGACCGAGTAGAGGAGGAAGGGTTGAATAAGACTGTTAATTTCCCATGTTTTAATAATGAAAAACAAAATATAACTTGTAGAAACTAACATAAAAAAAAGGAAGATTGCATGTGACAGTCAACCGGTGGCGAATGGGCCATTCAGATAAGAAAACAAATATAAAACTGCTTCAAAAACAGATAAGTCACTTCTGACTGTTGGACAGTGGCGACTAAGTCACACAGACAAACCACACAGTAGTGACTAGGTTGCTTCTGAGGTGAAAAAAATAGCAGTGACTGTGCCCTGGGAAGCAAGTCACACCTTTTGGGGTTGGAGTCGTGATTGGGTCATTGGTTT
The DNA here is from genome assembly GCA_001517045.1 of Pseudotsuga menziesii. Lineage (NCBI taxonomy): Eukaryota > Viridiplantae > Streptophyta > Pinopsida > Pinales > Pinaceae > Pseudotsuga > Pseudotsuga menziesii. The sequence goes on along the minus strand of LPNX010325577.1, from coordinate 93,194 downwards.
CAGCCTGAAAGCAGCGACTGGGTCACGCTTTTTAGCCCGAAAGTAGCAGTGGCCGATAGGGACAGGTACTGGGGTCATACGGACTCAGATCGACCTCGTGAGGGCTCGATCAAGGACGGCTGTGAAGGATAAACTACAAAAAACTTGTAAAACCAAGGATCCAGTGGAATTGACCTGATATGGCCGCCAAATTATAGTCGGGTAAAAACCTTGGCTACGTACAGAAGCACCTCCCTTCTGTCAAAGTGAGAGAAGGGTAGAGTTCAAATGGTTAAAAAGAAAGCCGCAAACAAAATATTAGAAATAATAAACAATAAACAAACTACTAAAATAAAATAAACAAGATGGGACAAATATACCTTCTATTTCTGTAAAATTGGGTCATCGTGCCCTAGCTTGGATGGTACTACCTCTCCACAGGCTTGATGGTACGGAGGATGTCTCAACGTACAAGGTGGGGAGATGGTGGGGCAAAGGAATGTTTGGAAAATGATGTGGGTATTGTGAGATTGATTCTCACCATACTCACAAATTATAGAAAAATATGTCGAAGTAATACATGGTTAATCTTGTGATGGAAACCTCTACACTATTTTATAGTTTTTCTTGTCATTTTCTCTCTTTTAGGGTTTTGGAACCCTATTTAGGGTTTTTATCCCAAACCCCTTTTGGGGTTTTTAAGCCCTTTTTATAATTTTTGAGCTTTTTGAGAGAGCATAAGGTTAAAACATAGTTATGGAGGTAAAAATGAGGGGAAAAAGATAGGAAAAAGATGTATGTATATGGTTTGGGCCATGTAGAGCTCAATGAGCAATGTTTTGCATTAACACACATGCATATTCATTTTCCTTCTCTTTCCTCATCTTCTTGATCATAGTCTTCAACAACATGGGCCTGAAATATTTTGTTCTTCTTCTTGACTCGTTTTTCCTTCATGGGAAAATTTATAGCAATGTGTCCCATCTAATGACAAGTGAATAATTCATAATTTGAGAAGTCTTTCTTGGACTTCTTAAACCATTGAGCTTTTTCAGGAGGATGGTCATAACACTTTCTCGTGTTCTTTCCTTTGGTATGGACTTCCAAAGCTTGATCCTCCTTTTCATTTAGCTTCTCTTCTTTGGATGCTATTCTTTCTTCTTATTGAACACATTCTTCCCATAACTGTTAGAATTTGGTCAGTAATATTCTTGAACGAATTCCTCAGAAAAAAGGATTTCCAATATGTTGGAAGACCATTCAAGGTGGTCATTACAATTTCTACTTCTTCAACCATATAACCAATAGATTCCAATTGCTCCTTGATTTTAGATGCTATTGTGAAGTATGATTGCATGGTTTCCGATTTTTTAGCCTTTACACTTTTGAGGTGATTCCTCAAGGTAATATTTCTATTAATATTTCTCCCTTCAAATAAGCTAGATAGAGCATCAAACGTTTCGTTTAGTGTCCTCTTTGTGGATACTTGAGGAATCAAGTTATATTTGATGGAGTCTGCTATGATCCTCTTAGCATTGATCATATCCTTCATGTATTTGGCCTTATCTTCATATTCTTCTGATTCTGCAACATCCTCCTTTATAAACCCTTCTAGATTATTTTCTCCTAGGATGAGCATGATCCGATACTTCCATGCTCTGAATTTTTCAGCACCCTCAAGCTTCACATCTAGCTTGGTACTCTTTTTCATCTTTTAACAGAATGAGAACTTTTGGCTGACCTGGCTTACCTTACTTTATTAATAAAACTCCTAGCTAAACTTCTTCGAGATGACCTAGGGTTTGATGAAGAAACCCTAATTTTCCAGTTAGGATTACTGGTGGGGATGAGTGATGGAAACGATGCACCTTCCGAGGGTGAGATAGAATGTATCTTTCTTTTTTCTGAGATTGATGATGGAGTCTTAGGAAAACTGAAGCCCTAGTTCTTCCTGACAGTAGTGTCTGGTCCAAAAGTGAAACTTCTTGGAATTCAATTCTATTTTCACATAAATATGCACCTTTGTAGGGCTAGTTGAGTGAGCCCTCTTTTTTAGTTGATCTTTTAAGGGATTTGTTTCGAATGACAAACCCTAGTTGTGCAATGTCTCCTTTTAGGGTTGATATGTTTTCTTAGATATTCTAAAAAAAATTACAATAGTAGGATCATTAAAAGAACAACAGGAATAGTAACATAAATAACACAAATATTTTCCTCGGGGAAACCACAAGGGAGAAAACCACACAAAGCTTCCTCAATATAGAACTCAACCAGAGCAATGTAAAATCCAAGAAAATTGCTTCTCTCTTCTTCTTGGCACACTTCTTCCTCTCTTTCTTGCAAAATTGCTTGAGTGAGTGTGTACAAGTGAATGGGGGCACCTCTCTATTTCTATTAATCTCTTGACTTAACATAGAACCTATCAGGGCCGACTTTTCTAACTAACAGGGTTGAATTGTCTAGTAAGACACAAAAAATAATGTTGATTACAATGACACTTGGGTACTATTCACCTAACTTGCATTCGTAGGTTTACATTGATTCTTGCAATGACTCTAACATGACCAAACTCATCTCCTAAAGGAGGAATACAATCAATACATATGGAATACCTTTCGAAGTTACAATACTTTAACAATGAGCACTATCTCACATGAAAGCAATGGTTGGATTGTGGATAGTGGGCCATCTAAACATATGACCGGATATAAAGAATCATTCATCAATATTTCTAAGCATGAGTTACCTCACAAGGTGAAACTTGGGGATGATTATCAATATCCCATAAAAGGAACTGGAGAAGCTTAATACAATCTAGACTCAAGAAAATATTTGAAGATGAAATATGCACTATATGTTCCAGGACTGAAGAAGAATCTTCTTTCCATCTCTCAACTAGATGAAAAGGGAATGAGAGTTGAAAATATTGGTGATGGCCAATTTCTGATCTACCCTAAAGGGAATACAATCGATGATACAACAATAATTGGTGAACAAGATAGAGCCTTGTAAAAAATAAAGGGATGGTGTAAACAAGCATTGGTTCACGAGTCAATAGAACCAAGTGAACTATGGCACCGAAGACTTTCACATGTGCACTACAAAGTACTACCGATTGCAAGAAAAGAAATCTCAAGACTTCCAGAAATCCAGGAAAAGCACGAAGGAATTTGAAAAGGATGTGCACAAGGAAAGAATGCAAAGAAGACGGTTTCTAGCAGTGAAAGAAAAGCTAAAGGAATGTGGGAGATAATACACTCATATGTATGCGGTCCCATGTCATCCATCTCACTAAGTGAGTATGTGTACTATGTTTCCTTTATAGATTATTTCTCACTTAAGACTTGGATATTTTATTGAAAGGGGGAAATGAAGTGTTCAGTAAGTCACAAGGAATACAAAGCCTTGGTTGAGAACCACATTGAAAGGAAGATCAAGACTCTGAGGTCAGATAATGGCAAAGAGTTCACCTTGTAATAATTCAAGGAAATATGTAGAGAGTCTGGGATTAAGAGGGATTTGAGCACTCCATACAATCCTTAGAAGAATAACATTTTGGAATGAAATAACTGAACCACAATGGAGTCAGTGAAAGTAATGCTACATGACAAGGATATTCCAATGCACATTTGGGAGGAGCCCGCAAGGACAGTTGTGTATGTACATAACCGTACTCCTCATCGAGTACTTGACAACAAGACTCTTGCAAAAGCTTTCTTAGGAGATAATCTAGAAGTCATCCATCTCAGAATATTTGGCTGCCTAGTATACATACACATCCCAAAGGAGAAGAGAACCAAGATTGATCCTTCGGGGAAGAAGCGAATATTCATATGATATAGTAATACCTCAAAGTCATATTGAATATACTTCCTAGGATTCAATAATATCAACATCAGTAGAGGTGTAAAACATGATGAAGACTCAACATACTCCAAATACAAGAAGCTACCTATTGAAGAGGTTGAGGAACCTAATGAAATGAGAGTCCAAGGTATGAAAATTGTAGAAGCAATTCCAGAATTCCATGAAGATCATGACATGGCAGAACCACAAGAGCCTATAGAGACACTTCACGAGAAGGACTCCCACAAGACGAAACCAAGATGGGAACAATAACTCATATAAGAAACAAAAAGGTATGGTGCTCCAGATGGGATGCAAATAGAAAGGAAAATACCAAAAGCTTACAATAGTTATGTGGCCCTACTATGTGACATCATTGATAAAGAACCTTCCAACTATGAAGAGGATGCATAGAAGAAAAATTGGAAGCATGCCATGATCGAGGAGTATTAGTCGATTATGAAGAATGATGTCTGGAAGATAGTTCTGAGACCGGAAAGGAATATTTTCGTGAATTCAAAGTGGATCTAAAATATCAACAATGTTGCAGATGGTAGCATCAAGAAAGATAAGGAAAGCTTCGTGACACGAGGATACTAACAGAAAGAAGGCATAGACTATGAGGAGACATTTGCACCTGTACTGAGGTACATTTCCATTAGATCTATACTTGCATTGGATGTAGTAATGAGATGGAAGATACACCAGATGAATTTCAAGACAACATTCTTGAATGGTGTAGTAGAAGAGGAAGCGCATGTAGAACAACCATTGGGATTCAAGACACATGACAGGTAGAATCATGTGTGAAAATTTATGAAGGCCTTGTACATGTTGAAACAGGCGCCCAGGACATGGTACAATAGGATGGATAGCTTCCTAATGAGCTTAGGCTTTATTAAGAGTAGATCAGATTCCGACCTTTACTTCAAGGTTGAAGGTGAAAAATCGATGATGCTCTTGCTATATGTCGATGACCTATTCCTTAAGGGATAGGACAAACTCATTGAATATACAAAGAGGAATCTTTCAACTAAGTTCGATATGAAAGACCTAGGGATGATGAACTACTTATTAGGCATGGAGGTGTTGCAGAGTACGGATGGGATTTTACTTGTTCAAGGAAAGTATTCAGTGGAGATTCTGAAAAGATTCAGAATGTTGGACTACAAGGAGATAGCCACACCTATGGCATTGAACCTGAATCTAATGTGTTATGCTTCATTAGAGTTAATTGATGCCATGATGTATCATTAGATGATTGGATAATTAATATACCTGGAAAATACAAGACTATACATATGATTTGTTGTGAACACCCTGAGCCAGTTCCTAACAAATCTAAGACATGTTCACCTAGTTGTTGGAAATCACGTATTGATGTACGTAAATAATACAGTGGATTATGGGCTCAAGTATGAAGCAAATCAAAATATTAAAATGCATTGTTATGTTGATTTGGATTGGGAAGGTAGCACCACTGATAAGAACAACACTTTTGGTTGTTGCTTTAGTTTGGGGTCTAGTATGATCTCCTGGTTTAGTAGGAAGCAGTCCTGTGTGGTGCGAGTATAACCAAGGTAGAGTATGTTTCCTCTTGCTTGGCTAGTTGTGAGGAAGTATGGCTATAAAAGCTACTGTCTTATTTGTTTGATCTCCAGTTAGAAGCGACTTGTATCTTCTATGACAACCAGAGTTGCGTGTGGTGGGCTCAAAAATTGTCCTTTTTCATGACTTTATTTTCAGTAAATTTCATAGCTCATTCACCCGCAATTTATTGCATATACCTTTAAAATGATTATCTTTTAAATGATTTTAATGATTATAGATCATAAATGTAAAATATGTCTAAGTCATTATTTTTGATGTATTAAATACAATCTTTACATTGATTAATCAATCCTCAAGTTAGCAACTTTTGTCCTATGAAAGAGTACCAAATATTGCGCAAATGGTAAAAAAAATTATACTCCTCCGACCCTTCTTCTAGTACTGTGTTCCACATTAGGATTAATGGCGAGTCAACTCATTGGTTTGGCTTACATTCGTCCTCCGGATCTTGTTGATCTTGTAATACCTGCATATAAAATTTAAAATCACGATTTGAATTATTTTATATTTAAACAAATAATTAAATAAACCAGCTTAGATCCAGCTTTACCCGGCTCTATCATGCGCCGAGAGGGATCAAATATTTCGAGGTGCAAACCCTGCTTCAACAATTGCACTCCAAAAAGGGGTTTTGATTTACTTACAAATACATTAACGTTGTTTAGAACGTATTGTTTTGAAGTGTGTATAGGTGTTTTGATTTACTTACATATATATATATATATGTATATATATACACCTAAGATTATTAATTATTAAGCCGACTTGTATATATATATATAGATATATAAGCCGACTTTTTTATGTGACACGTGTCATCTCCACGTCGAGCACGGAATTACACTTCTACCTCATATCGGGCTGTAGAATGCGCCTCTCGGCACAAAAATTAATAAAACATCAGGATCAATTATTAAGTTTACATATATTAATCATTTTGATAAAAAGAAGTAATTTATTTAAATTTAAAAACAACACTTATAAAAAAATTATAATTGTAG
>LPNX010325577.1:25289-80237 GCA_001517045.1 Pseudotsuga menziesii | reverse complement strand
GGGAGGGGTGAGTGATAGAGAGAGGGATGGAGGGATGGATAGTGAGGGAGGTATAAATAAGGTGGAAAGAGGTTATGAGAGAGGGGGAGTGAGGGAGGGACACACACACACAAATAAAGAGAGAGACAGAGATATATTGTTTGGGATAGAGGGGGGGAGGGGTGACCAACATCAAGAGAGGGGGATGGGGGAGCGATAGAGAGAGAGTGATGTAGGGAGGGATAGTGAGGGAGGTATATAGAAGGTGGAGAGAGGTTATGAGAGATGGGGAGTGAGGGAGGGACACACACACAAATAGAGATATAGAGAGAGAGCGAGGTTGTGTGAGAGAGTGGGGGGGAAGAGAGACACACAAACATAGAGATAGAGAGAGATGAAAATATAAAGGAAGAAAAGGATAGTGAGTAATGGAAATGCCTAACCATAAATTCCAAAAATATTCTTTAGGGATCGAGTCTTGTATTTCCTCCCTTGACCATGTTGAGGCATTAATACACATATGTAATGCTCAAAAATGCTTAAAGGCATGTGCATATCTTCTTGGAGACCAAGCATACCTTGAGTAGTTCATGTGCGATGCTTCAAGGAACTGTTTATTAACATGGGTGCCTCAAATTTCTCGTTATGGCCCAAGGAACGATAATATTCCCTTAATCATGTCTAGGAGGTCCCATGTCATGTGTGATTTTTTAAGGCATCCTTCCTAGCCTTAGATGGATATAAGCTTTAATTAGGGCCTAAGGAAATAGTTTCCTCCCACGACCATGCCCATGGCTTTGAGACCCATACCTAGTTCTAAACAAATGATGATGGCATGCATATCTCCATTAAGATTCAAAGGATTCACTTTTAACATCATGTGTAGTGGTTGGAGGCATCAATTTTGGCCCTAAATGGTGAACAACTTCCTTAAAGGCCTAAGGACCAAGTGTTTTCCCCCACCCATGTCAATGGGACTAATATATGTACTTAGTGCTAAAAATGTTATAATGGCACTAATATCCCCATTTCAAGGTAAATGATACCATGGAAGGATTTTTTGAGGTTGTTCAACACATCATTCTTGGCTCTAGATCCCTAGAAGCATCTTCTAGGGGCTAGGACCTAGGTTTCTTTCCCTTATTATGTCTAAGGTCCCAAGACACATACATAGTACTTAGAAACCCTTAATGATTACCATAACCCCTTTGAAATGGATAATATCAACTTGAGAGGTCATCTATGGTGATTCAAGGTGTTGTTCATGGATCTTGAGCCCTAAAAACTAGCTTACGACCTAAAAATAAATATTTCTATACCAACCATGATTAACACTTTATCCTCCATATCTAATGCTAAAAAAATACTAATAACAACCATATCCCAACTTAAAGGTTTAGGATACCCTTAAGAGATCATGTGTGTTTGTTTGGGGTGTTGTTCTTGGCCCTATATTCTATATGATTCCTTTAGGGCCTAAGGACTAGGTTTACTCCCTCAACCATGCCTACAGATATGTTACTAGTGATAAAATCATTCTAATGCACTGCATATTCGCTCTTAGATGAAAACTATCACATATGGAGGCCCTATGTGTAGGTTTGATGCCTTTTTCATGGACCTCAATCCTTAAAAACTACCTTTAGGGCATAAGTCTTGAGTTTTCTCCCCCAAGCACGGTCAAGGGTCTATGAACCATAATTAGTTCTTAAAGCATCCTAATGGGTTCCATATTACAACACAGAGAAAAATTATGTTCTTGTGAGGTTAGGTATGGATGTTTTAAGATGGTTTGAAGCATTGTTCTTGATGATGCTAAAATATTACTATAGCTCCTAAGTCTTGATTATGCAAACTATTGTTTTTATTCATTTCCCTGGACATACACCAAACCCAATTTCTGTGGTTCTGCATAATGCGTGCGCGTTTTCTAACTATAAAATGTGTGTGTGTTTTGCTTACCCTGATCTATGTGTCACATGACATGTTAGGATCTAGCTTAACCAAACCAAGCATTACATAACGGGAGCGCATTGTGTTTTTATGTATCATGAGTGTGTTTCCTAAAAGTAGGTATGCATCTAAAATGTCCCTCATCTTCTTACACACACCCTATGGTTGTCTTTAATACACCATGCGTCACTATTTTTCAACTTTGGCTAACCATGGTTTGTTTTAGTGAACCCTTACTATGCATGGTTCATTTCATCTTGGTCGACTAACTATTGTTAACTATGGAATACATCATTAACCATGGTTTCCGTGTTTGACTATATGAGACCATATTTGAATGTCATCGACCAAGGTTGACAATGGTTAGCTTGGTTTTCATATCCGACTTTAGTTAACCATGGTAAACTATGTTTGAACATGATTGACTAAATTTGACTACAATTAAGCATGGGTGACTATAATGATTGAATTAAATGAGTATTGTTGATTATTGTTTGAATTTAGTTAACCATGGTTTACTTTATTTAACCTTGGTTGTGTATGGTTGACTTTGGTTTAGTAATATTCAAAGTCAAACAATATAGTTGAATTTGAATAACCATGATAATTAATGGTGGAAAGGTTTTTTCTAATTCATTACATGCTTTTATAGTTATTATTTTTTAAAATAAATGAATCATTTCATTATTAATAAATTTGTATTATAATTTAAAAATAAATTGATTTTTTAATCAAAACATATGACTTTTATAAATTTCAATATTGTTGACTTTGGACAAGTGTAATAATTAAAGGTTGATTTTGGAAAAAAAAATTGCAAAAAGACTTTTCAAAACTTGAATTTGCCTTACTTTGAATATAATTAATTTTGAGAAAGTAATTTTTAATTCATCATCATCATCATCATCCTCGTCAATAATATAGTTATTAATTTAAACCACTATAGATCCATCTTAACTATGACTCTACCAAGCGAGAGGGGTCAAGTTCTCTTGAGGTGCAAACCCTTTTTAATTTACAAAACTTTCTAATAAGTATTCCTACTTGGGAGGGAAATGGCCAACATGCTTAAGTAATTTCAAAATAGGGTAAATATCAATAGAAGAGTGAGTTTAGTAACATTAATAATGATATAATCAAATAGTTTTCAAAAAATTGCTTTACTTGTCTTTCTTTAAAACTAATAATGAATATTAATAGTAGTTAATGAGTAAAATAATCCATATAAAAATTTAAAATCTAGATTTTTAGAATAAATTGTAATTTGAAAATTTTTTTACCATCAAACAAATATTTTAAACATTTATCCAAATGTTTTTGAAAAATGACTTGTTTCTCTCTATAACTAAAAATGAACATTTACATGTTAGGGTTAACCTTGACTTGGGAATGAGCAAGGATGTAAGTGGTTTAAGGCACATGGTTTTAGTGTCCCATGGGCTAGTTGTATTTGCATTTAAAGAACCTTATAAATATGATTGTAATATTTCATTGTAACGTGTCAAAGTGAGGAGGAGAGATGCTCTTTCCCCAATAATAAGTCTATTATAGCTATTATTTTGTAATTTATTTTCTATCACATATTTTATTCCTAAATTTGATATATAATTACATAATTACATAAATGCGTTTTACATTTTAGCTAATTTAAAATTAAATTTTATATGTTCTTGGTTTTATAATTTTTCATTTTACTACTCAGTTTGTAAGATTGTGCGTCTGCCCTACTATGGTTGTATATTTATGAGTATAATCAATCCCTCTTTATGTTCTCTCTTACCAATCCCTCTTTATGTTCTCCAGATTCAAACCGGGGTGGGAGTTTGGTGTTGTTGATGCCTCTGGGCTCTCTAAGGGTCTCCTTGCTGGTTGGAACCCCCTCCTTATCTGCTGTAAATATTTCTCCTCCTTTGCGGGCATCATTCTCAAAGCCAACATTAAAGGACTCTTGAAGATTCTTACTATTTTTAATTGCTATGGGCCTTATGCTCAGAGAACTGCCTTTTGGGATAATATACAGATTGGAGGCCTTCTTTCCGTACCTAATTTTCTCCTAGCTGGTGACCTAAATTTTACCTTATCCTCCTCTGAAATCTAGGGAAAAAAAGTTAGAATTGATCCCTTGGCTTCCTACTTCTCCCAGCTGATTACTAGTAATAATTTAGTTGGTCTCAGCATGAACTTCCCTGGCCCTACTTGGAGGAATGGTTGGGTTAGGGAGGAAGGAATCAGTAAAATAATAGATCGTTTCTTATCGTCATCCCTTCTTCTTCCCAGCCTCGCTTAATTTAGGTCTTGGGCTTCTCCTTCTGATGTTTCAGACCATTACCCTATTTTTATGGAGTGGGGTCAAAGACTTGTTCTGCAATGCCACCCCTTCAAATTTAATAAAGCTTGGCTCATGGAAGATGGCTTCTACCCTCTGGTTGAGTCATCCTGGAAGACTCCCTTGGATTTTGGACCTACAAACCCTTTGGATTCTCTCTCAAGGAAGTTAAAACGACTCAAAGTTTCGGTTAAAGGCTGGGAGGGGAAGAAAATTTGTGAAAGGAAACAATTTCTCTTGGACTTAAATGAAGAGATCACACCTATCCTATTGAAGGACTCCGGGATTCTGTCAGTTGTAGATGCTAGCAGACTGAAAGATCTGCATGATAAAAAAGGCAATATCTTGGCTCATGAGGTTACAACCCAAAGACTCAAAAGCAAAGTCCTCTGGCTAAAAGAACGGGATGCCAACACAAAATTATTTCATGCATATGCATCAGCAAGAAGGAATTCAAATGCTATCTGGTCCCTCAAATATATAAATGGTAACCTAGCGTCTGAGCATGAAGCCCTAAAGAAGATGGGGAAAAAACACTTCAGTGATGTTTCCATGGATGATAAGTCTACAAATATTGCTGATCAACTTAAGGTAATAAGGCTATTTTATACCTTTACTCAGGCCGAGGAGGTAAACTGCTTCTTAGATCCCATAACTAGACAGGAAGTATAAGCTGCTCTAAAGGGATTCAAGAAAGACAAAATCCCTGGGCCTGATGGTTGGCCGATTCAGTTTTTCCTGGATTTTTTTGACATGATTGGCGAGGAGCTTACCTCTACAGCAAAACAAGCAAGAGTTGATGGGTATGTCCCGAGTTCTGTTAACTCCACTTTTTTGACCCTGATACCTAAGTGTGAAAATCCCTCCACCTTTGCATACTTTCGTCCTATATCCTTATGTAACCTTATCTATAATGTCATTTCTAAAAATTTTGTGACCTACCTAAAGCCTATATAGAACAGGGCTATCTCCTCTCAACAATTTGGTTTTTTAAAGGACCGTCAAATCATTGAACCAGTAGCAATTACCCAGGAAGTTTTACACTCCATCAAAGCCAAAAATTCAAGTGTCCTTGTACTGAAGCTAGATTTAGTCAAATCCTTTGATAGAATCAATTGGACCTTTCTGTGACTCTTGCTCCTACAGATAGGTATCCCTCTGATTGGTGTTAACGAGATAATGGGATGTGTCACAAACTCTTGTTTTGTTGTTTTAATCAATGGGACACCATCAGATATTTTCCCTGCCATAAGGGGAATTCAGCAAGGTTGTCCCCTATCACCACTATTATTTATTCTGATTATTGAGAGCCTCAACAGACTCATTATTGATGGCCAGTAGAAAGGGTTTATTAAAGGTTTCTAGTACTCTCCTTGCTTTTCAATAACTCACTTACTTTTTGTTGATGATGTAATTCTTCATGGAACTAGAACTGTCCAAGAATGGGGGGCATATAAAGATGTTCTGGACTTGTTTTGTTCAGCCATCGGTATGACTATCAATTTGGAAAAATCCTCTTTTATGTATCATAACGTGGATGAAGAGACTAAAATCTAAATTTCTCAACTTCTCCCATACAGTATGGCCCCTATCGACTCAGGGTTTAAATACCTAGGGTATAGATTAAAACCTCTGGGATATCGGGCTTCATATTGGAAATGGGTGGTGGTGATGTTTGAAAATAAGATAAACAACTGGACTTTTAGATTGCTCTCCCTGGGAGGTCGATTAATTCTCATCAAGTATGTTCTTATAGGGATTGGTGTGTACTATTTTGCTCTGGCAAGATGCCCCAGCTCTATACTGAATTCATTGAGACGATTAATTTTTAACTTCCTGTGGGGAAGAACGGATGGTCATCATCGTTATCATTTGGCAAACTAGAAATCAATTTTTGTTCCTGTTGAATATGGTGGATGGGATAGAAAGAACCTAGATTGGTTCGGGATCTCCCTTCGGCTAAACAGTTTGTAGTAGGTATTAAAGGGAAATGGTATTTGGATCCAAATAATTGCTCATAAATATATAAAGGATAGACCCTTGGAGGATTGTATTCTTTGCCCAAAAATTCACTGTTAATGGCACCTCATATTTTTGGAATGGGTTTGTTAGAATTCTGGCCTGGATTATGTGCAAGCTTGGTTGGAAGGTGGGTGATGGACTGAAAATACGCATTGGCATGGATTTGATTGCAGGTTTGGAAACCTCATACATTCTCCTAAGGGATCTTAGAGAATATCTGGCTGACTATGGGATATCGTGCTTGGCCCAGGCACAAAAATTGGACGGTCTCTCTGTTGGTCATAATGGATGGTTATCAGCCAGTGACTTGGATCTGGGAGGTGAATGGATTGATCAGTGGACATATTTTGTTAAAGGTCTCTCTTACCAAGGATGATTTTAAGGAACCATACTTATTTAAAAGTGTATAAATGTTGGCCAATATTACCAATTCTTAAAACGCCAACTATAAAATGATTAGCTATATTTAAAAAAAAAATATTTTAATTTCCAAGGATTTTATATTTTTTATGCAATAATTTGGCAAATTTTAGGGTGAAAATTTTTTACCCCATCAAAATTGGGCAAAACAGGGTTTCAAAAAATGCAAATTGGCGAATCTTTTTTGGGAGAAAAACATGGAAAAATAGCCCACTAGGCTAAAATTCGCCCCTAAAATTATCACTGTCTCTCATGCTGGGATGAGAATTGGGGATGTGGAGGATTCTCTTCTCTGGCTGTATGATAAGGATTCAACCTTAATTTCTGCAAAAAAAGCATATGAGCTTATCATATCGTATTTTTTGCCTCCTCCTTCTGGTTGTATCGTCACACATATCTGGAACTTCAACATTCCACAAAAGCTGAAGTGCTTTACTTGGTTGGCATTCTTTAATAAAATAAATACTTGGGATAATCTCTGCAATAGGGGTTGGCTCAGTCCAAACAGGTGTTTCCTTTGTAAGGAGGAAGCTGAATCAATTGACCATTTGTTTGTAAATTGTTCCTTTGCTTGTGAGGTACTGGTTTGCTTGGATAAATTGGCTGACATATGGGTGGACTGCTCTAAGCTGACCCTTACATGAAACATCATCAATTGGCTGGAAAAAGACAGGATGCTCTCATACCTTCCTTTTTGGCTCATCTAGAACCTTTCGAAGACTAGGAACAACTGCATTTTTTAGAACAAAGAGCCGAATATCCCCTGCCTCCGTCATAAGATTATAGCTGAAGATTTAACTTATTCGGTATCCCAAGCTAAAAGACCTAAAACTAGGAACATTGGGGATCCTCCATTAAAACAATTTCCCATGGCTTTCTTCTATGGAGCTGCAGCGGATTCTAAAGGTGGAGCAGGGGTATGTATATGGATTAATGAACAATATTTCATTGAAATGAAATGAAATTAGGCTGTGGTCGAAGCACTACTACAAGATTCGAGCTTTTGGCACTCTGGACTTTACTTTCCATTGTCAAAGATATTGGATTTCCATATCTACATATCTTTGGTGACTCCTCTGTGATTATAAATTGGGGAAATGATGAATCCACTCTAGCTGTTGTGAACCTAGATGCTTGGTGCAATAACACCAAAAAGCTAATTTATTCATTCACTTCAGTGGAGTTCAGCCATGTTTATAGGGAATATAATATGAGGGCTGATTCATCATCCAAGGATGGGCTGCTTATGGCTCCTGGCCATCTTACTTTTACAGAATATTGTAAATGTGATATTTATGGGGAAGTTGATCTTCAGTTGTTTTGAGTATCAACCATGTTGCTGACTAAGGACTATGTTTTGATGTAGTTAGTCCCCTTGGGATGCTATCTTTCTTCAAATTTTGGTTTATTGAGCTAATCCCTGGAATTTGAGAGGACCCAAGCCTATCTTGGATAATTCCTAAGGGCTCATATTATCTTCTCTTGAGACATATATGGCTGACCTAACTTGCAGTTTTTTATGAGAGGATCTCCTTCGGTACATCAAGCCCACGTGGGGACAAAATATGGCTCAGTCCCATCTCCTTGCTATTTGTTTTGATAATACTATTTCCTGTATTGTGGTTAGATTTATATGAATGGTCTTGCTGACTAGAAGATGTAACAAATTACCTTTGATTCAATAGAATATCAAGGAATGCTTTTTTCGTTTGAAAAAAAAAATATTTATGAGTATAATATTTTTATTTTTAAATTAGAAGCCGACATGTTATAAGTTTTTTTATTTTTTACTTTTTATTGTTATTATTTTTATTGACCCAACATGTGCGACATGTGTGATGTGAGCGTTTACAGACGGGACACATCCCCTCTCCACGCAAAAATAAAAATTATTTCAATATTAATAAACATAAAAAATGTAATCCGCTTCATTTGTATACTCTCTATCTCTCTCTCCCTGTAAATATATATAAATAATTGTATAATTTTCTTACTCAAATTATAAAAAAATTCTATTTGTATTTTACATAACCAGCACATATTTATCTTAAAAAGGATCTACCCAAAGTCCAGAGGGATGAAATCTCTTCCTTTTTAAAATGGAAATGTTGAGGAAGTGTTTAATGCAATGTTTATACTTTTAATTTATCTAATTTGTGTATTTATATATATTTTTGTTTTAAATATTTTAAGGACGACATGTTACTTTTAATAATATTTTATTATTTTTTATAATGCCAACTTTAGGATAAGCACGAAATGAGTTATACATCTCCCTCTTCCTTGACTATAGAATGGGCCTCTTCGACCCAATTATATCTTTTTACAAATATAATATATAATTTATTATCTTAATTAACATTAATATTTATTTATTTATAATTTATCATTATTTTATTCAAATAAATTTTGTATATAATGAATTAATACAAAACTTTAATATTTAATACATCGTTTTAATATTTTTATACCTACTTATTATTATTATTAAATAAGACATTATAATTTCTAATCACCTTTATATATATTTTAAAAAATTATATAGATTTTATTTTAATATTTTTTAATTGTTTTATAAATTTAATAAAATAAATAAATAATTTTTATTATTATTTTTGTATAGTTTTGAATTAAAGTATTGTTTTTTTTTCTTTTAAAATAAAGTTGACTTATCTCATTACAATTTAAATATTTGTATCTTAATTTATTTCTTTTATATTTAATATTTATTCTTTAAAAAAATATCATGACAATTTAAACATTTTTTATCTTCATTTATTTCTTCTATATTAAATTTGATTTTATTTTGGTCTCTTTTATTTCATTAATTTTAGTATTAAGATTCTTCGTATTTAATAAGTAACTTTGTCATTTTGCCTCAAAAATATATAATAATTAAATCTTATTTTTTCCTTTTAATGAAACCTACACTTACATTATATCTTTATTTCACTATATTTTAATTGATGCTTAATGATTAGTAGTTTTCAAGAATCTACTAATACAAGAAAACATATACATTTATCATTACATTAATATTCAGCCTCAAAATGAGATCTAACTTATGAGTCCCTAAGTGAGGAGGAACTCTATGAATTGGCTTTCACCATTTCTAATAATCTTCACAAGAGAACAATGCAATAAACTTTTTATCGCTTATTTATATTCCAAAAACCATTTTCAAAGTTGGACTTCTTATTTGGCCTCATATCAAGGCAAGAAGACATTTTTCACTTTCAAACTGATGGTTTGTTCCTTGTGCTTGTATCCTTTTGAAGTAATTCTACTAATGATCTTAGCATCACTTCCCAACATTAAATGTTTAATGCCCAGTGAACCACTATAATGCCCTAAATCATCCAGCGGCATCCTACACCCACCGCCCTAATCTTCCACTTACACATATATTACTACTTCAACGTGGAAAGCTTATGTTTTGGTAACCTTATCATTCAACGTGGCTGCCTCTCGTTCTTCAACAAATGTATAATGTATGCTCATCATTTATTTGCCTAAAAAACTATTGGGAATGCCTCTTGTTCAACAGTGATATACCGTAAAAATAGAGTTTGGATTGCAGCGCCTTCGCTTTTGGGGGCATTGAATCTTCCATCTACAACTGCAAACATGTTCAACTGTAAATATGGTCAGGTTTTTTTAATGACTATTTGTTGATGCTTCCAAAAGAAAAGTTCTATGATTTAAATTTATTCACACACAAATGCACCAAGCTACTAGAAACATTCTCTGTTAAAAAGATGGCATTTAGACTGCATGTATGTAGAACTTGTTAGAATCAGTATGCATTGAGCAAATATTCATAAACATAAAAAACTCTTGAGATTCTTCTTGAAATCTAAATTATTGTTCAGATTCTTCTTTATACATTTACACTTGAAATTTAAATTATTGTTTAAATTCTTCTTGAGACATTTACATGCACATCTATGATGATTAAAATTGATTCCATGGATTATCTTTTGCTATGTTTACTTGATTGAGTACTCTAGAAATACCAAGTCAATTTATGAAGAAGTTTACCTGTGGCCAAGGCGTGTTCAAACTCGAGTATCAGTTGTCTAAGAGTCAGTTCCAAATATCCATTTAAGTTAATGAACTTGTTGAGACCATTGCTACTACTGTTTCCCAAGATGCTCCAATACCATTGATCGTATATGTGATCGAGTTAGGTTCTCTGTGATTAGTCGTGGTATCCTCAAATAACTTTTCAGATCCTACAAGCATATCCTCTTCGAAGTATACATCCAACAACGTGTTATAGACCCCATTACTGGAGAAGGGGATTGTTCACTCGCCACCGTCGTATAATCATATCTAATGTTAAAGTTTAAGAATATGATTGTATATACTCATGAAGTGGAATAATAAATAAGCCCTTCCTTTCCCTAAGTTGGGAGGGCCTTTCTATGACTTATGTAACGAAGTGCTCTAACAACTCAATTGAAAGGACTATAACAGTAGTGTTTTTATAGAGTTATTCTCTGGGGTCTATCAGGTTATAGAGGGACTACTTTACTTATCTCCTTGGCTTGGCCTTGGCTAGTTACTCGCTGGATCTGGCTACCAGGCTAGTTGTTGGTTGTGGTGATGTTGTTGACTTAACTGTTGGGTCAACTTCTTCGGGGTAAGATGATTCTCAACCCATGGATCTAAAGAGCTTCTGTGCCTCATGTATATTTTCCCGACTAACATATCCACTCATGACAATCATATATGAGCTGGAATTGGGGTTCAAATTCTTCTTTGACAACTTGTCCATATACTGGAGTGCCTCTTGTGCCTGACCGAACTTGGATAAATCATCCATCACAACATTATATGACATGATTGTCGGTTTGATCTTCTCTGGAATGAAGTCAAAAGCGTCTAATGCCATTGTGAATCTCCCATTCCCTGAAAAATACCCCAATCAAACTACAAAATACTGGTTCACTAAATATGGAATCCCTTTTTATCATTTCGATATAGATCTCTCAGTTTGTTGCATAGTGCCCCCCTTACAGTAACCCTTAGTGATAGCAGCATATGTGGGTGGATCCGCCCCTTGTCACTTCTTCAACATTTCTGTGAAAAGTCTCATGACCTCCTTATACTTGTGAAGTCTAAAATGGGCCTTCATCAAATGACTGAATCTCACATTATTGGGTGTCATTTAAACATCATATATGGTATTAATCATGTTGAAGGGAAGATCCATGTCCAGTTTTCGTAGTGGGTGCTCAGAACTATATTGTATGTGACGAGATTGCAGATAACACCAGATTGATTCATGAAATTAAACAATGAAGCCACATCAGCATGTTCACTCGCTTGGTGGAGGGCGTTGAGGATGAAGTTGTAGGTAAGGTAAGGTTCTCTCCTGCAAAGACCCAATGGTAACCAATAATGTTGGTGGGAACTTAGACATATATTGTATGGCTATCAATAATAAAAGGTATATCCGACGAACCGAGAGCATCAAATAGAGATTTCGATGATGATCAAAATGCCCCATTGCCATTCCAGTAACTCACTCAGATCCCATTGCAATCGAAGAATGAGATATTTTCCTGCCTCTTTCACTTGACGAGTCGATGTCTCAAATCAATTTGTGTATCTTTTGAAGGTTGTTGAGTCAAATAACACTTGATGGCCTGGGAAGCCTCTTACGATGATGCGAGTGTCCTGTCTTTGGATATTTTCTCTCTCTTTTCAATCGAAGGAAGTCAATGACCCATTCATCAGTGAGCATCCACGCCCATCTAAGGATGAGAAGAGAAAGTGACTGAGACTGTGCATGAAACACACATGTAGATCCTCACAAAAACTTATAACCGACTCCAAAAACGTTATTGATGGCACTTTAAAACCTTTCCTGTATTCTTCTGCAAAACAAATGACGGTTAGCCAGACCTCAGTCGCTCAAAATTTGACATCCTTAACGTTGCATGAGTAGTAAATGGAAGCAAACAATGAAGAAGAGTCCACCATTGAGAGGCTGGATTAAATCGCATGTTTGTTAAAGATGAGGCATCTGGAACACTCTCAATTATCAATTATGAAAATTGTAGTGGTTTTTCTAAAGATATATACGAAGGAAGTATCAAAATAGAAGCTTGTAGAGTCATTTTCCGGTAAACCTTTAAAAAAAAAATAAGAAAGTGAAAACACGACAAACTTCTTATAATTTTTGAAAGGAAATAAATCATTTTTATTTTTCTTATAAAGTAGAAAATATTAGGAGAATGAAAACACAACAAACTGATAGATAATTTAATTATTAAAAAAAATACAAAAATTCTTATTATTTTTTTCAAATTTTTTTTTTCAATAATGTAATTAAATTTCTTTAAAAGATTATATCATTTTGTATTTTTTCTTTCCCTGTTTGTGTTAATAATGCAATTTATTTCAATTCCAGTCACAGAAGTCTTTTAATGTTTAAATATATTCCATGCATATTTTGGATTGAATTTTGTTTATCTAAAATAAATGCCCCTAGAGCTTTATCAAATTTCGTAGTCAAATTTGCTAAAGATTAAAGTATGCTGGTGAATTTATTGACGATTTTTCTCAACGTCAACTATATTTGATAGTAATTTTAGGTTCGATCCGTAAACGGACCACCCTGTGGAAAAGACATGACGTTGAAGTTTGAACCATGCCGGGCCATATAGATGCTACGTCGGTCAATCAACCTATTCCCGCACACGTTGTTGCTACTGAGACAACTACTATTCTTGTCGATGTTGTTGCTATTGAGACTGCAACTACTAGATGTGAGTATGTTGGGGCATTGAAGCTATAAAGCTGGAACGGGAAGCAAGTATTTTCCTTATTTTCAATGCATACTTCGGACTAATTTGCAACCATTGTTATTTTGAAACTTTATCATAAAATATTTTATTCAATCAACATTTATATCCTTTCGTTAGGCCCTATGGATATCACGTCAACATTATCTATATATGTCGACTGATCTTCTCTTTGCATTTCGAACACAAGTTTTATATATGAAACTATTAGTATCTTGGACTAATTTTTGTTACTTGAATCTTCTCCTTTTTCTCTATTAGTCTCTTTGGCTATTTTTTATAAACATCTTAGATTGTCAATATTGAATTTCTTGGAAAGTTTGCATGCCAGGTATTAACAGTATTCTAAAAAGTATTGCTCATAATCTGTAGCGTTGATAGTTTACATGCAAGTTGGAAGCTATATCATTATGGAATGTATTTCTCAATATTTTATTGGGTGAACATTTGTCTCCAACTACAATTTTTGTGAAAAGTACCAAATTTCTCAGTGGAAATTTACATCACTCATCACATCGCATTTCATTTTAGATGCCAAATTGCTTTCCCAACACAACCATATAATAGATTAACATCAAAGATATATAGTCTTGATCATAGTATCCTGTAATTGAGAAATTTGAGACGCGATTTAACCATATAGGTAAAGTGCATCTTCAATTTTAATCGTAGTTTTTTTTTTAACTCACCCCAACTTAGTACAAGACACTAACTCAACAACATTAAGGACTAGTGCTCCATCAGCCACTAAATTTGAAATTATTAAGCTTCCTTGTGGCTCAAAATGAAGTCCTTTAATTGGCACTCTTATTCAACTCAAGGCTCAAAAGTTTTAGTTTCGCACTCCTATCGACTTTTTGGCAATGCAACCATACCAACATGGCTCATCGAACCCTACCTTCTATAAGTAGTTTCTAGTGAGTGTCGAGGCAGGTCAGGGAAACAAGTAAGAAATCAACGAATCTTGTTGGGATCATGCACTTCATTCTTTAATATAAACCAGTTGTTGATCTAGATACAGATACATAGTTCATTAGTCCATCTTGTTTCTCTTTATAAAATCACAACAAATCCCAAATGGATTCATATTTAATTATTAGTAATTATGAAATTCCCATATCTCTGGATATGAATCGACGGACTTGCAAATCGTTTCATAATCAAAGATTTAACCACATTGAATATACTAAAGTCGTAGTTATACCACCAACTGTTCAAGGCATGCTTTCATTAGTAAGGCTCTCAAAGGAGTAAGTGCTTATTATTCTCGCTATTTGAACAACACGTCAACATTAGAAGCATGAATTTTAAATATTTTTTTAAAGCCTTCATGGCAAGGTTCTTACCATCAAAACCATAATGAAAGCTAAGATAGCGAGGTTTAATACCAACTAATATATAATATAACTAGAAAATAATATTACCAAGCAACGCTCAAAAGAGTCTTTCGACCCATATTAAATATACTCCATTTGACGATTTGTGTTGGCCAAAGTCTAGCTATGATAACCATCTTCAATCGTTGATGGTTGTTGTACGACTGATGTAATCATTTTAATGCCAAATTACAGGGAATGCTGGAATTTGTGGGTCTCCTCAATCGATGTGTTGATTCTATGCATTTCTTTTAGCTACTTTACTAGGTGCAACATTGAATCAAGTGGTTCTCAGTACTGGATCATAATACATTTACTATTAACAATTTAAGCTCATCTTTATCCACAGGGGATTCACCTTGTTGAGAAATATCTTATCACTCTCATTTATAAAGGGGGGTTTTTAATTGTGAAGAATAAGGTCAATATATAGTAGGTATTAGGGGGCGGGTTTTTTATTTTCCTAAGTTTGCATTCAAACAAATTCAAAGCCACTTTTTCCACCTATTAATATCATGGATCACTTTATTGAGGCCGCTTTCTCTACCAATTGGTAACATTGGCCGCTTTCTCTGCCAATCAACCACTTAAACTTCTTATTTGGCCTCATAACGAGGCGAGAGCCAAATTTCAGAGAAATATAATCCAATGTTCCATTTATAAAATGTAGGAGACATTGTATGGATTTTCAATGTTAACGCCAAGGTTAACATTAGCTCTGCAACATTAAATGTTTGGATATAGCAGCCTTCAGATATCGTAGCCTTCATTCAATATTATTATTATGTGACTCCTGTGAGTGCATGTTTTCCACTTGTTATTATGTGACTGCTGTGAGTGCTAGCGTGTTGGCCACTTGTATAGTCATTGCATCACCAAACACTACAGTTACAAAGAGAAACAGCTTAAGATACATTCTCTACTAGATTTCAGTGCAGGACCTTCTCTGCAAATACCTCAAAGAGCACAAAAAACATATATCCGTCTACTAGAACACTAGGCATAATACATGTGAAGAACTATATGGAGCTGGAGATTATATTTGATTCATTAATGGAGCTGGAGCTGGAGCTTATATAAGAAGGAAACTTGTTCGCACCCATATTTTCGTGCAGGTCCTTGCTCTTTCTTCAAAGCATTGTATAAAGACCCCCGCCACAACCAAAACTCCTCCAAGAGCACTACAAAGCAATGGTATAAACATTTCTATGAATATCATGCTGTAGAAATATGAAGGATTTGTCATGCAAGATGGATCCTTACAGAATACGGTTTTGTACAATTTTGCAAATTGATTAGAAGATATCTCTTTTGTACAATTTTGCAAATTTATTAGAAGATATCTCTAGTCACTCACATTCGCAAATGAAGACCCTATAAATCAAAACATCAACTAACTTGAATTTTTCAATTTTCCACTTACCCTATATTATAAGAAGCAAAGATCTCTCAACTTTGTATTTCATCATTTCTGAAAAAATAAAAGATCCCCCACAGAAGAAGTCTTGGGATATGAGGCGTTATTCTCCTGGCCTCATGTTGTTTGTCCTTGTTTCTTCTACTAACTCTGGCCGTTAGTGTGGAAGGAGATGGATATTTGATAGAACATATGGGACTGTCAGCATAATTTAGAGGTAAGTTATAAATGTCTCTCGTCCATATACAGAATTCAACACAAACAAAAACACAGAAAAAACATTTTGATTTAGGGATTCCTACCCTTTGCTTCCTTTAATGATTGTGAATTGGCATATTCTTATGTGCGATTTTACTCATGAATGAGATTCTCTGCTAATGCCATCGATTATTCTGCTATTCCTTCTGCTTATTGATGTGCATGTGTTATCCCCAAATCCCCATCAAACAAAGTATAAATATTAAAAAAAACTACCATTTTTTAATGTTTTCCATATGTTGCAGCGATCAGCAAGCCATAATGCTTAATAAGAGTTGGTTTTAGGAGGGCCAGTAGCTTAGCCGCAACTTCTTCTGTGAGTTCAAGGGTGTTTAAACCCTCAAATTTTGGCTTCTTCCTTTCTTTTGCATCTGTCTTTCCATTTCTGCACTAGAAAACAAAAACAGAAGCCTTCATTCAGTAAATAAAGGCCACCAATTTTCAAAAATAATAGAAAAAAACGACCGAGGAAATTTCATATATCAGTTGTTCAACCACAAAACAAGATCCTAAAAACCCAACAAGCTAGACCATTTTATTCATAAAATTTGATTTTGGTACTCCTAAAGAAGTCACGTTGACCAGGTTAGTTGTCAAAGGATATTAAAAGCAAGCAGACAAAATAGACATTCAACCCTGAAAGTGTTTTCATCTTAAGTACAAGCATATCAAATCATGCAACCCCTTGTATATTTTTCGATAAAAAAATATTCAGTAAATATTTCAATGAAATGACCATCATTATGTATTGAATAGAGTTAACGGTAAGAGCACCCTCCATACATGCTAAACCTTACATAAATTTTCCCTAGGAAACTATTCAATCCATCTTTTCCTTAAATAGTGGATCGCAACAGAGAATTTTTCCTCCAAAACCTAGCTTACTGTAAGCTTCTATTGTATTAGGACAATCAAGAACAAATTATAGAAACAGAATAAATAGATTCTTTTCACATCAAACCCTAACCTGATAGATGTGGTTGTTCATTGTAGGAACCTAAAAATGGATTTACTCCCTCGGCGTGAGCCTAGCGCAAAAAGGTTCAATTTGGGACCTTCAAAAACCCTTAAAGGGCCACCATACAAATCTGAAGATGTTAGGACAACAGGAAGGTATGGGCCTTCCATTTGCCACTATTATTTTTTCCAAATTCTACGTACCATATATTTATTTATGCCAAATTCATTATATATCGATCAGTTTTTATGGGTTTTGATCCTTCCGACCCAACAAGCAAGATCTGGAAATTATGATAGATTCTTCTAGCTGTTTGAAATCGGAATTAGTCACCAACTGTATTTTTACTAGTATCTGCTGGTCCTGCTCAATGGTTTCAGTCCTGTCTCTAATGCCTAAATCAGTGAGAATTATATCTTATCTGAAGCTTGTCGGAGATCATATCTGGCGATGAGGTTTTTGTTTGTGTTAAAAAATGGAGGCCACCTGCTTGAATGGCACGCAAAAATGCTCAAAGAATTCTATGGAGCATTCAGACAGTGATGATGGCAAATGCTACTTGTCATATTAGATATTATCCACGGTTCATTATGCATGCAGCAAATGTCCACTTGTCTTATTCGTCATAAATCCAAATGGTGTCTATAGGATTATGTTTCCTTTGTGTTTTCAAATTTATCTTAGAGTTAAGCTTATCAAAACACAACTGAATTATTAAATGGACAGTTATCTATGGACACGGTTTTATGCAAATAAGAATCATGAAAAGAAAAGAGCTATAAATTTTGTAATTGCTCTATTCATTTTATCTTGGTTTAAATTACACGAAGGCTATAGCATGTATAATACAATTAAAAAAAAGTCATGTCATGAAAGCAATGAACGGTAAAAGGGAATACGCGTTGGTATATGTCAGATTACATTTCTCCACCTGTATAACAAGTCACTCAAGAAAATCATTAAATCAGACCATCATCAATGTTTTTTTGTTATGAATTGATTTAAAATGTTTTGACTTTATTTTACTAAATCATTTTAAACACGAAAAATAAATAGCTTATGTTTTCTTTTATTTTAAAAAATCTTACATAGATTTAAAAGATTTTTGTCAATAATAAATAATTATTTGCATCTCCACGATAGTTCACCAAATAATAAGCTACGATGGTCTTCAAGAAATCACCCAAGCAAGATAAACACTTATTTTATTTTTGGGAAAATTATAAAATGACCGTTTTCATTCGCCGAACTCCAGTGAAATCAAATTCCATCTTTTGAGGGATTGTGCACCAACTCATCAAAATGTCATAAGAAGAAAATTAAATGTTCACGCCAACCAGTTGATAAGAGTAAACTTGCATTAAAAGTTTTCAATGTACTGTTGAAGACATAAAAGAGGGAAGGTTGGCTAGATTTGAGTCTACTTCAATCAAGAATAATGAGCCGGAACTACGTGAACAAAGATACCATATTTCTACTAAAAAAAACCGTGATATCATACTTACAGATTAATTGGCCAGGAATTACTACAAGAACAGTTCAAATTCCAGTTGTTGAAACTAATTCACCAACGCAAGGGAAGATTCTTTTTCTTAGTATGTTACCATTTGAAATATTGATTTCATTTACTTTCATTCTTTCTTTCTTTTCAGTTGACGTTCATTGTTATATATTTTCTTTTCCCACCTTTCTCCAGGTAGTTGAAAAATTTGAGATACAAAATTTCATAGCTCTATATACTATACACTTTCCTATTATAATTAGCGTCAAGGGAACAATAAACACCACAAATTTTATTTTATTTTGCAATTGCAGCTCTTTTTTAAAAAGGCACACACACACATATATATATAATTAGCTAGTATTGCTGATTTGATTGAAGGTGAGACTCGATCAAATGCTTCTCGAATCGGATCAGCTAAAACTAAAACTACTGCACCAACGACTGAATCAACCCAATAAACCACTACTACCTTTGCTTTTCCCTTTTCGGGGTTAAATCCAACGAGATCCAGGTAAAGAACTAGATCAATGAATGAAACCAAGGAAGCGAAGGCTCCGCTTTTGTGTTAGATGTTTGAAGTGCTGCTTCAAGTGGGTCTAGGATAGGCATATTGAACCTACTAGCAGCTCAGGTTGGTACCACTGGCTGCATTCAATGATTTAAATTCTAGTGCTCGCATTATATAATAACAAATACCACTCAAGTATAATTGTTTTCCTTGAAGCATAAGCAAGGGTAGGAGTATCAATAGCAACAAAACAAGAAGCATGCAAGATGCAAATGATGGTTAATAAAGTTGTCTATCCATCTTGATAAATAATTTGTTCTCTTTTATGGTATAAGTTTAGAATTGTAGAGTCCCTCGAGGGTATTGAATGTCTTCAAATGCCTTTTTAGTCCATGCCGTGGGCTAGCAAGGACTATTGTAATCGGCTTGCCGCCATTTTCAATAGTTTGCACTTAAATTAATATATGTTATAATTCTTTAAACAAATTTCTAAATGTACAAAATCTTTAAACCGTCCTTTCATCCAATAAAAAAATGACACCTCCATTTCAACAAATCAAAATCTTGGACGTCTTATTTGGCCTCATATCGAGGCCGATGAATAATTTCCCTTTTGAAACTTAGATTAATCGAGAGAGGAATTCATCGTTTTAATGAGTTTACTACTTTTTGAAATAATGCTATCAAACTCGCTAGCATTAATTCAAAACATTAAATGTTTAGATTACATATGATACTTTTCAAATAATGTTGAACAAGGTTTTGATTATGACTGCCCCAGGTTCCATGCAGCATGACATGCGATCTATGCATCTGCCCATGACTTGGATCTAAGAGGTGAATGGACTGATCAGTGGACATATTTTGTTAAAGGTCTTTGTCACCAGGAATGATTTTAAGGAACCATACTTATTTAAAAGTGTATAAATGTTGGCAAATATTACCAATTCTTAAAACGCCAACTATAAAATGATTGGCGATATTTTTCAAAAAATATTTTAATTTCCAAGGATTTTATATCGTTTATACAATAATTTGGCAATTTTTAGGGTGAAAATTTTTTACCCCATCAAAATTGGCCAAAACAAGGTTTCAAAAAATGCAAAATGGCGAATCATTTTTGGGAGAAAAACATGGAAAAATAGCCCACTGGGCTAAAATTCGCCCCTAAAATTATCCCCGTCTCTCACGCTGGGATAAGAATTGGGGATGTGGAGGATTCTCTTCTCTAGCTGTATGATAAGGATTCGACCTTGGTTTCTGCAAAAAAGCATATGATCTTATCATATCATATTTTTTTCCTCCTCCTTCTGGTTGTATCGTCACACATATCTGGAACTTCAATATTCCACAAAAGCTAAAGTGCTTTACTTGGTTGGCATTCTTTAATAAAATAAATACTTGGGATAATCTCTACAATAGAGGTTGGCTCGGTCCAAACAGGTGTTGCCTTTGTAAGGAGGAAGCTGAATCAATTGACTGTTTGTTTGTAAATTGTTCCTTTGCTCGTGAGGTACTGGTTTGCTTGGATAAATTGGCTGACATATGAGTGGAGTGCTCTAAGCCAACCCTTACATGAAACATCATCAAATGGATGGAAAAAGACAAGATGCTCTCATACCTACCTTTTTGGCTCATCTGGAACCTTTGGAAGACTAGGAACAGCTACATTTTTTAGAACAAAAAGCCAAATATTCCTTGCCTTTGTCATAAGATTATAGCTGAAGATTTAACTTATTCGGTATCCCAAGCTAAAAGACCTAAAGCCAGGAATATTGGGGATCCTCCATTAAAAAAATTTGCCATGGCTTTCTTTGATGGAGCTGCAGCAGATTCTAAAGGTGGAGTAGGGGTATGTATATGGATTAATGAACAACATTTCATTGAAATGAAATTAGGCTGCAGTTGAAGAACTGCTACAAGAGACGAGCTTTTGGCACTCTGGGATTTACTTTCCATTATCAAAGATATTGGATTTCCATATCTACATATCTTTGGTGACTCCTCTGTGATTATAAATTGAGCAAAGGATGAATCCACTCTTGCTATTGTGAACCTAGATGCTTGGTGCAATAAAACTAAACAGCTAATTTATTCATTCACTTCAGTGGATTTCAGCCATGTTTATAGGTAATATAATATGAGGGCTAATTCATTATCCAAGGATGGGCTGCTTATGGCTCTTGGCAATCTTACTTTTACAGAATATTGTAAAGGTGATATTTATGGGGAATTTGATCTTCAGTTGTTTTGAGTATCAGCCCTGTTGCTGACTTAAGGACTATGTTTTGATGTAGTTAGTCCCCTTGGGATGCTATCTTTCTTCAGATTTTGGTTTATTGAGCTAATCCTTGGAATTTGAGAGGACTCAAGCCTATCTTGGATAATGCCTCAGGGCTCATATTATCTTCCCTTGAGACATATATGGCTGACCTACCTTGCAATTTTTTATGAGAGGATCTCCTTCAGTACATCAAGCCCAGGTGGGGACAAAAGCTAGCTTAGTCCTATCTCCCTGCTAGTTGTTTTGATAATATTGTTTCCTATATTGTGGTTAGATTTATATGAATGATCTTGCTGACTAGAAGATGTAACAAATTACTTTTGATTCAATAGAATATCAAGGAATGCTTTTTTCGTTTGAACAAAAAAATATTTATGAGTATAATATTTTTTATTTTTTTAATTAGAAGCGGACATGTTATAAGTTTTTTTATTGTTTACTTTTTATTGTTATTATTTTTATTGAGCCAACATGTGCAACATGTGTGACATCAGCGTTACAAACGGGACACATCTCATCCATCTGAGTTGTAGAAAGCCCCTCTCGACGCAAAAATAAAAATTATTTTAATATTAATAAACATAAAAAATTTAATCCGCTTCATTTGTATACTCTCTCTCTCTCTCTCTCTCCTCGTAAATATATATAAATAATTGTATAATTTTCTTACTCAAATTATAAAAAAATTCTATTTGTATTTTACATAACCAGCCCATATTTATCTTAAAAAGGATCTACCAAAAGTCTAGAGGGATTAAATCTCTCCCTTTTTAAAATGGAAATGTTGAGGAAGTGTTTAATGCAATGTTTATACTTTTAATTTATCTAATTTATGTATTTTTATATATATTATGTTTTAAATATTTTAAGGACGACATGTTACTTTTAATAATATTTTATTATTTTTTATAATGCCAACTTTAGGATGAGCACGAAATGAGTTATACATCTCCCTCTTCCTAGGCTATAGAATGGGCCTCGACCCAATTATATCTTTTTACAAATATAATATATAATTTATTATCTTAATTAACATTAATATTTATTTATTTGTAATTTATCATTATTTTATTCGAATAAATTTTGTATATAATGAATTAATACAAAACTTTAATATTTAATATATCATTTTAATATTTCTATACCTACTTATTACAGCTTGAGTGGGCCTAATGGTTAAGAGCATGTGTTTCCTCTTAGGAGGTCACGGGTTCAAATCGAGAGGGGGGTAGTGTATGTACACCTCTGTAGACTTTAGCCGTTAAATCATTGCGCAGGTCCCACAAACGAGGGGGTCTCATACACCAATTTGGTGTCTCACTTGACGGTGACCTTAAAAATAGATTGTTATTATTAATAATAAATAAGACATTATAATTTCTACTCACCTTTATATATTTTTAAAAAAAATTATATAAATTTCATTTTAATATTTTTTAATTGTTTTATAAATTTAATAAAATAAATAAATAATTTGTATTACTATTATTGTATAGTTTTGAATTCAACTTAAAGTATTATTTTTTTTCTTTTAAAATAAAGTTGACTTATCTCATTACAATTTAAATATTTGTATCTTAATTTATTTCTTTTATATTTAATATTTATTCTTTAAAAGGATCTCATTACAATTTAAACATTTTTTTATCTTCATTTATTTCTTCTATATTAAATTTGATTTTATTTTGGTCTCTTTTATTTCATTAATTTTAGTATTAAGATTCTTCCTATTTAATAATTAATTTTGTCATTTTGCCTCAAAAATATATAATAATTAAATCTTATTTTTTCCTTTTAATAAAATCTACACTTACATTATATCTTTATTTCATTATATGTTAATTGATGCTTGATGATTAGTAGTTTTCAAGAATCTACTAATACAACAAAACATATGCATTTATCATAACATTAATATTGAGCCTCAAGATGAGATCTAACTTATCAGTCCCCAAGTGAGGAGGGACTCTATGAATTGGTTTTCGCCATTTCTAATAATCTTCACAAAAAAAACAATGGAATAAAACTTTTTATCGCTTATTTATATTCCGAACACCATTTTCTTCACCAATCATGCACTTGGAGCTCTTACAACACCATTTTGTCTGCCACTTAAAAAGTTGGACTTCTTATATGGCCTCATATCAAGACAAGAAGACATTTTTCACTTTCAAACTTATGGTTTGTTCCTTGTGCTTGTATCCTCTTGAAGTAATGCTACTAATAATCTTAGCATCACTTCCCAACATTAAATGTTTAATGCCTAGTGAACCACTATAGTGCCCTAAATCTTCCACCGGCATCCTATACCCACCGCCCTAATCTTCCACTTACACATATATTACTACTTCAACGTGGAAAGCTTATGTTTTGGTAACCTTATCGTTCAACATGGCTACCTCTCGTTCTTCAACAAATGTATAATGTATGCTCATCATTTATTTGCCTAAAAAACTATTGGGAATGCCTCTTGTTCAACCGTGGTATACTATAAAAATAGAGTTTGGATTGCAGCGCCTTCACTTTTGGGGGCATTGAATCTTCCATCTGCAACTGCAAACATGTTCAACTGTAAATATGGTCAAGTTTTTTTTATGACTATTTGTTGATGCTTCCAAAAGAAAATTTCTATGATTTAAATTTATTTAAACACACAAATGCAAGAAGCTACTAGAAACATTCTCTGTTAAAAAGATGGCATTTAGACTGCATGTATGTAGAACTTGTTAGAATCAGTATGCATCGAGCAAATATTCATAAACATGAAAAACTCTTGAGATTCTTCTTGAAATCTAAATTATTGTTCATATTTTTCTTTATACATTTACACTTGAAATTTAAATTATTGCTTAAATTCTTCTTGAGACATTTACATGCACATCTGGTTAAAATTGATTCCATGAATTATCTTTTGTTATGTTTACTTGGTAGAGTACTCTAGAAATACCAAGTCAATTTATGAAGAAGTTTAGCTGTGGCCAAGGCGTGTTCAAACTCCAGTATTAGTGGTCTAAGAATCAGTTCCAAATATCCATTTAAGCCAATGAAGTTGCTGAGACCATTGCTACTACTGTTTCCCAATATGCTCCAATACCATTGATCGTATATGTGATCGAGTCAGGTTCTCTGTGATTAGTCGTGGTATCCTCAAATAACTTTTCAAACTCTACAAGCATATCCTCTTTGAAGTATACATCCAACAACGTGTTATAGACCCCATTACTGGAGAAGGGGATTGTTCACTCGCCACCGTCGTATAATCATATATAATGTTGAAGTTTAAGAATATGATTGTATATACTCATGAAGTGGAATAATAAATAAGCCCTTCTTTTCCCTAGGCTAGGAGGGCCTTTCTATGACTTATGTAACGAAGTGCTCTAACAACTCAATTGAAAGGACTATACATAACAGTAGTGTTTTTACAGACTTATTTTCTGGGGGGGTATCGGGTTATGGAGGGACTACTTTACTTATCTCCTTGGCTTGGCCCTGGCTAGTTACTTGTTGGATCTAGCTACCAGGCTAGTTGTTGGCTGTGGTGATGTTGCTGACTTAACTGTTGGGTTAGCTTCTTTGGTGTAAGACGATTCTCAAACCATGGATCTAAAAAGATTATCCGCCTCATGTAATTTTTCTCGAGTAACATATCCGCTCCTGACAATCATATATGAGTTGGAATTGGGGTTCAAATTCTTCTTCGACAACTTGTCCATATACTGGAGGGCCTCTTGCGCCTGAGCAACCTTGGATAAATCATCCATCACAACGTTATACGATATGATTTTCGGTTCGATCTTCTCTGTAATGAATTCAAAAGCATCAAATTCTTTGTGAATCTCCCCTTCCCTAAAAAATCCCCCAGTCAAACTACAAAATACTGGTTCACTAAATATGGAACCCCTTTTTATCATTTCTATATAGATCTCCTCAGTTTGTTGCATAGCATCCCCCTTACAGTAACCCTTAGTGATAGCAGCATATGTGGGTGGATCCGGCCCTTGTCACTTCTTCAACATTTCTGTGAAAAGTCTCATGACCTCCTTATACTTGTGAAGTCTAAAATGGGCCTTCATCAAATGATTGAATCTCACATTATTGGGTGTCATTTAAACAACATATATATGGTATTAATCATGTTGAAGGAGACATCCATGTCCAGTTTTTCATAGTGGGTGCTCAGAACTATATTGTATGTGACGAGATTGCAGATAACACCAGATTGATTCATGAAATTAAACATTGAAGCCACATTAGCATGTTCACTCGCTTGGTGGAGGGCGTTGAGGATGAAGTTATAGGTAAGGTAAGGTTCTTTCTTCCAGAGACCCAATGGTAACCAATAATGTTGGTGGGCACTTAGACATATATTGTATGGCTATCAATAATAAAAGGGATATCCGACGAACCAAGAGCATCAAATAGAGATTTCGATGATGATCAAAATGCCCCATTGCCATTCCAGTAACTCACTCAGATCCCATTGCAATAGAAGAATGAGATATTTTCCTACCTCTTTCACTTGATGAGACGATGTCTCAAATCAATTTGTGTATCTTTTGAAGGTTGTTGAGTCAAATAACATTTGATGGCCTAGGATGCCTCTTACGATGTTGCGAGTGTCCTGTCTTTGGATATTTTCTCTCTCTTTTCAATCGAAGGAAGTCAGTGAGCATCCACGCCCATCTAAGGATGAAGAAGAGAAAGTGACTGAGACTGTGCATGAAACACACATGTAGATCCTCACAAAAACTTATAACTGACTCCAAAAACGTTATTGATGGCACTTTAAAACCTTTCCCATATTCTTCTGCAAAACAAATGACGGTTAGCCAGAACTCAATTGCTCAAAATTTGGCATCCTTAACGTTGCATGAGTAGTAAGTGGAAGCAAACAATGAAGAAGAGTCCAGCATTGAGAGGCTGGATTAAATGGCATGTTTGTTAAAGACAAGGCATCTGAAACACTCTCAGATATCAATTATGAAAATCGTAGTAGTTTTTATGAAGATATATACGGAGGAAGTATCAAAATAGAAGCTTCTAGAGTCATTTTCTTGTAAACCTTTAAAAAAAATAAGAAAGTGAAAACACAACAAACTTTTTATGATTTTTGAAAGGAAATAAATCATTTTATTTTTCTTATAAAGCAGAAAATATTAGGAGAATGAAAACACAACAAATTGATAGATAATTTAATTATTAAAAAAAAAAATCTTTACTTTTTTTTTCAAAATGTAATTAAATTTATTGAAAAGATTACATCAATTTGTATTTTTCTTTTCCCCTGTGTGTGTTAATAATGCAATTTATTTCAATTCCAGTCATATAAGCATTTTAATGTTTAAATATATTCCATGCATATTTTGGATTGAATTTTGTTTATCTAAAATAAATGCCCCTATATCTTAATCAAATTTGTAGTCAAATTTGCTAGAGATAAAAGTATTTGGATTGAATTTTGTTTATCTAAAATAAATGCCCCTATATCTTAATCAAATTTGTAGTCAAATTTGCTAGAGATAAAAGTATGTTGGTGAATTTATTGACGATTTTGCTCAACGTCAGCTATATTTAATAGTAATTTTAGATTCGATCCGTAAACGAGCCACCTTATGGAAAAGACATCGAACCATCGGTCAATCAACCTATTCCCGCACATGTTGTTGCTACTGAGACAACTACTATTCCTGTGGATGTTGTTGCTATTGAGACTGCAACCACTAGATATGAGTATGTTGGGGCATTGAAGCTATAAAGCTGGAACGGGAAGCAAGTATTTTCCTTATTTTCAATGCATACTTCGGACTAATTTGCAACCATCGTTATCTTGAAACTTTATCTTAAAATGTTTTATTCAATCAACATTTATATCCTTTCGTTAGGCCCTATGGATATCACATCAACATTATCTATATATGTCCACTGATCTTCGCTTTGCATATCCATCACAAGTTTTAGTATCTTGGACTAATTTTCGTTACTTGAATCTTCTCCTTTTTCGTTATCGGTCTCTTTGGCTATTTTTTATAATTCTTGGAAAGTCCGCATGCTAGGTATTAACAGTATTTTGAAAATTATTGTTCATAATTTGTAACGTTGACAGTTTACATGCAAGTTGGAAGCTATATTATTATGGAATGTATTTCTCAATATTTTATTGGGTGAACATTTGTTTCCAACTACCAGTTTTATGGAAAGTACCAAATTTCTCAATAATTTATTTAGTGGACGTTTACATCACTCATCACATCGCATTTCATTTTAGATGCCAAATTGCTTTCCCAACACAATCATATAATAGATTAACGTCGAAGATATATAGTCTTGATCATAGTATCTTGCAGTTGAGAAATTTGAGACGAGATTTAACCATATAGGTAAAGTGCATCTTCAATTTTAATCGTAGTTTTTTTTTTTAAACTCACCCCAACTCACTAACTCAACAACATTAACGACTAGTGCTCCATCAGCCACTAAATTTGAAATTATTAAGCTTCCTTGTGGCTCAAAATGAAGTCCTTTAATTGGCACTTTGAAATTATTAAGCTTCCTTGTGGCTCAAAATGAAGTCCTTTAATTGGCACTCTTATTCAACTCAAGGCTCAAAAGTTTTAGTTTCACACTCATATCGACTTTTTGGCAATGCAACCATACCAACATGGCTCATCGAACCCTACCTTCTATAAGTAGTTTCTAGTGAGTGCCAAGGCAAGTCAGGGAAACAAGTAAGAAATCAACGAATCTTGTTGGGATCATGCACTTCATTCTTTAATATACACCAGTTGTTGATCTAAATACAGATACATAGTTCACTAGTCCATCGTGTTTCTCTTTATAAAATCATAACAAATCCCAAATGGATTCATATTTAATTATTAATAATTATGAAATTCCCATATCTCGGGACATGAATCAACGGACTTGCAAATTGTTTCGTAATCAAAGATTTAACCACATTGAATATACTAAAGTCGTAGTTATACCACCAACTGTTCAATGAATGCTTTCATTAGTAAGGCTCTCAAAGGAGTAAGTGCTTATTATTCTTACTATTTGAACAACACTTCATGGCAAGGTTTTTACCATCAAAACCATAATGAAAGCTAAGATAGCAAGGTTTAATACCAACTAATATATAATATAACTAGAAAATAATATTACCAAGCAACACTC
This sequence comes from Pseudotsuga menziesii, assembly GCA_001517045.1. Taxonomy (NCBI): domain Eukaryota; kingdom Viridiplantae; phylum Streptophyta; class Pinopsida; order Pinales; family Pinaceae; genus Pseudotsuga; species Pseudotsuga menziesii. The sequence goes on along the minus strand of LPNX010325577.1, from coordinate 51,241 downwards.
AAAAGAGTCTCTCGACCCATATTAAATATACTCCATTTGACGATTTGTGTTGGCCAAAGTCTAGCTATGATAACCATCTTCAATCGTTGATGGTTGTTGTACGACTGATGTAATCATTTTAATGCCAAATTACAGGGAATGCTGGAATTTGTTGGTCTCCTCAATCAATGTGTTGATTCTATGCATTTCTTTTAGCTACTTTACTAGGTGCAACATTGAATCAAGTGGTTCTCAGTACTGGATCATAATACATTTACTGTTAACAATTTAAGCTCATCTTTATCCACAGGGGATTCACCTTGTTGAGAAATATCTTATCATGCTCATTTATAAAGGGGGGTTTTTAATTGTGAAAAATAAGGTCAATATATAGTAGGTATTAGGGGGCGAGTTTTTTATTTTCCTAAGTTTGCATTCAAACGAATTCAAAGCCGCTTTTTCCACCTATTAATATCATTGATCACTTTATTGAGGCCGCTTTCTCTACCAATCGATAACATTGGCCGCTTTCTCTGCCAATCAACCACTTAAACTTCTTATTTGGCCTCATAACGAGGCAAGAGCCAAATTTTACAACAATATAATCCAATGTTCCATTTATAAAGCGTAGGAGACATTGTATGGATTTTTAATGTTAACGCCAAGGTTAACATTAGCTCTGCAACATTAAATGTTTGGATATAGCAGCCTTCAGATATCGTAGCCTTCATTCAATATTATTATTATGTGACTCCTGTGAGTGCATGTTTTCCACTTGTTAAAATGTGACTGCTGCGAGTTCTAGCGTGTTGGCCACTTGTATAGTCATTGCATCACCAAACACTACACTTACAAAGAGAAACAAATTAAGATACATTCTCTACTAGATTTCAATGCCGGACCTTCTCTGCAAATACCTCAAAGAGCACAAAAAACATATATCCGTCTACTAGAATACTAGGCATAATACATGTGAAGAACTATATGGAGCTGGAGATTATATTCGATTCATTAATGGAGCTGGAGCTGGAGCTTATATAAGAAGGAAACTTGTTCACACCCATATTTTCGTGTAGGTCCTTGCTCTTTCTTCAAAGCATTGTATAAAGACCCCTGCCACAACCAAAACTCTTCCAAGGGCACTACAAAGCAATGGTATAAACATTCTATGAATATTATGCTGTAGAAATATGAAGGATTTATCATGCAAGATGGATCCTTACACAATACAGTTTTGTACAATTTTGCAAATTTATTAGAAGATATCTCTTTTGTACAATTTTTCCAATTTATTAGAAGATATCTCTAGTCACTCACATTCGCAAATGATGACCCTATAAATCAAAACATCAACTAACTTGAATTTTTCAATTTTCCACTTACCCTATATTATAAGAAGCAAAGATCTCTCAACTTTGTATTTCATCGTTTCTGAAAAAAGAAAAGATCCCCCATGGAAGAAATCTTGGGAGATGAGGCGTTATTCTCTTGGCCTCATGTTGTTTGTCCTTGTTTCTTCTACTAACTCTCGTCATTAGTGTGGAAGGAGATGGATATTTGATAGAACATATGGGACTGTCAGCATAATTTAGAGGTAAGTTATAAATGTCTCTCATCCATATACAGAATTCAACAGAAACAAAAACACAAAAAAAACATTTTGATTTAGGGATTCCTACCCTTTGCTTCCTTTAATGATTGTGAATTGGCATATTCTTATGTGCAATTTTACTCATGAATGAGATTCTCTGTTAATGCCATCGATTATTCTGCTATTCCTTCTACGTATTCGTGTGCATGTGTTATCCCCAAATCCCCATCAAACAAAGTATAAATATTAAAAAAACTACCAATTTTTAATGTTTTCCATATGTTGCAGCGATCAGCAAGCCATAACGCTTAATAAGAGTTGGTTTTAGGAGGGCCGGTAGCTTAGCCGCAACTTCTTCTGTGAGTTCAAGGGTGTTTAAACCCTCCAATTTTGGCTTCTTCCTTTCTTTTGCATCTGTCTTTCCATTTCTGCACTAGAAAACAAAAACATAAGCCTTCACTCAGTAAATAAAGCCCACCAATTTTCAAAAATAATAGAAAAAAATGACTGGGGAAATTTCATAAATTAGTTGTTCAACCACAAAACAATATCCTAAAAACCCAACAAGCTAGACCATTTTATTCATAAAATTTGATTTCAATACTGCTAAAGAAGTCACGTTGACCAGGTTAGTTGTCAAAGGATATTAAAAGCAAGTAGAAAAAATAGACATTCAACCCCGAAAGTGTTTTCATCTTAAGTACAAGCATATCAAATCATGCAACCCCTTGTATATTTTTCGATAAAAAAATATTCAGTAAATATTTCAATGAAATGACCATCATTATGTACTGAATAGAGTTAGCGGTAAGAGCACCCTCCATACACACTAAACCTTACATAAATTTTTCCTAGGGAACTATTCAATCCATCTTTTCCTTAAATAGTGGATCCCAACAAAGAATTTTTCCTCCAAAACCTAGCTTACTGTAAGCTTCTATTGTATTAGGACAATCAAGAACAAATTATAGAAACAGAATAAATAGACTCTTTTCACATCAAACCCTAACCTGATAGATGCAGTTGTTCATTGTAGCAACTTAAAAATGGATTTACTCCCTCGGCGTGAGCCTAACGCGGAAAAGTTCAATTTGGGACCTTCGAAAACCCTTAAAGGGCCACCATGCAAATCTGGAGATGTTAGGATAACAGGAAGGTAGGGGCCTTCCGTTTGCCACTATTATTTTTTCTGGATTCTACCTACCATATATTTATTTCTGCCAAATTCAGTATATATCGATCGATTTTTATGGGTTTCGATCCTTCCGAACGAACAAGCAAGATCTGGAAATTATGATAGATTCTTCCAGTTGTTTGAAATATGCATTAGTCACCAACTCTATTTTTACTAGTATCTGTTGGTCCTACTCAATGGTTTCAGTCTTGTCTCTGATGCCTAAATCAGCGAGAATTATATCTTATCTGAAGCTTGTCGGAGATCATATCTAGCGATGAGGTTTTTGTTTGTGTTAAAAATGGAGGCCACCTACTTGAATGGCACGCATAAATGCTCAAAGAATCCTATGGAGCATTCAGACAGTGATGATGGCAAATGCTACTTGTCATATTAGATATTATCCACAGTTTATTATGCATGCAGCAAACGTCCACTTGTCTTATTCGTCATAAATCCAAATGGTGTCTGTAGGATTATGTTTCCTTTTTGTTTTCAAATTTATCTTAGAGTTAAGCTTATCAAAACACAACTGAATTATTAAATGGACAGTTATCTATGGACACGGTTTTATGCAAATAAGAATCATGAAAAGAAAAGAGCTATAAATTTTGTAATTACTCTATTCATTTTATCTTGGTTTAAATTACACGAAGGCTATAGCATGTATAATACACTTAAAAAAAAGTCATGTCATGAAAGCAATGAACGGTAAAAAGGAATACGCGTTGGTATATGTCAGATTACATTTCTCCACCTGTATCACAAGTCACTCAAGAAAATCATTAAATCAAACCATCATCAATTTTTTTTTTTTGTTATGAATTGATTTAAAACGTTTTGACTTTATTTTACTAAATCGTTTTAAACACGGTAAATAAATAGCTTATGTTTTCTTTTATTTTCAAAAATCTTACATGGATTTAAAAGATTTTTGTTAATAATAAATAATTATTTGCATCTCCACGGTAGTTCACCAAATAAGAAGCTACGATGGTCTTCAAGAAATCGCCCAAGCAAGATAAACACTTATTTTATTTTTGGGAAAATTATAAAATGACCGTTTTCATTTGCCGAACTCCACTGAAATCAAATTCCATCTTTTGAGGGGTTATGCACCAGCTCATCAAAATGTCATAAGAAGAAAATTAAATGTTCATGCCAACCAGTTGATAAGAGTAAACTTGCATTAAAATTTTTCACCGTACTGTTGAAGACATAAAAGAGGGAAGGTCGGCTAGATTTGAGTCTACTTCAATGAAGAATAATGAGCCGAAACTACGTGAACAAAGATACCATATTTCTACTAAAACAAACCGTGATATCATACTTACATATTAATGGGCCAGGAATTACTACAGGAACAGTTCAAATTCCAGTTGTTGAAACTAATTCACCAACGCAAGGGAAGATTCTTTTTCTTAGTATGTTACCATTTGAAATATTGATTTCATTTACTTTCATTCTTTCTTTCTTTTTAGTTGACATTCATTGTTATATATTTTCTTTTCCCACCTTTCCCCAGGTAGTTGAAAAATTTGAGATACAAAATTTCATAGCTCTATATACTATACACTTTCCTATTATAATTAGCGTCAAGGGAACAATAAACACCACAAATTTTATTTTATTTTGCAATTGCAGCTCTTTTTTAAAAAGGCACACACACACATATATATATAATTAGCTAGTATTGCTGATTTGATTCAAGGTGAGACTCGATCAACTACTTCTTGAATCGGATAAGCTAAAACTAAAACTACTGCACCAACAACTGAATCAACCCAATAAACCACTACTACCTTTGATTTTCCCTTTTCGGGGTTAACTCCAATGAGATCTAGGTAAAGAACTGGATCAATGAATGAAACCAAGGAAGCAGAGGCTCCGCTTTTGTGTTAGATGTTTGAAGTGGTGCTTCAAGTGGGTCTAGGATAGGCATATTGAACCTACTAGCAGCTCAGGTAGGTACCACTGGCTGCATTCAATGATCCAAATGCCAGTGTTCACATTATATAATAACAAATACCACTCAAGTATAATTGTTTGCCTTGAAGCATAAGCAAGGGTAGGAGTATCAATAGCAACAAAACAAGAAGCATGCAAGATGCAAATGCTGGTTAATATATGCATGGAACATGCAAATGCAAATGCTATAGACAACAATGTGTTCAAAAACCTTAGAACCAAGGACTAAAAAGTCAATTGCATAAGGTATGGACTTGATGCCTTTAGCAGATGCCCTTGTTCATTTTCTATCTATGAGGTAGAGAGGTCAACCTCCTTAAAGTAAATATAACTTAGCATATGATATACTTGTCTTGAATGTGTCTTTCTCACTTGAGGAAGAAGAACGGGCTATCTCCTAACTTTGGTTTCATTAATTATCATTCAATACATGTTTTGAACATAATGCTAATAAAGGTGTCTATCCACCTTGATAAATAATTGGTTCACTTTTATGATACGGTTTTATAACGGTAGATTCCCTCAAGGGTATTGAATGTCTTTATTTATTTTATAAATGGTCACGAGTTCTTCTTGGAAATGCTTCATGAAGGTCCACAATGAACGATAGCAACAATTGAGGTGAGTTAGACTGGAAGTCAGTCAATTAGTATGGGAAAATGCCGTGGAACATGAATGAGCACGTGCAACAAGCAGTATATTGATGAAAAAAAGAAAAGAAAAACTTACAGCATGAGTCCTGGGAAATCATTTTGATACACTTGCCGCTTGAGTCCTGGGAAATATTTTCTACATAGCTTAAGTCCGTGGGAATTGCGTTGGTTATTTGCTTCATGGGTACGTTGCATAGCAGTTAGGACAATATTTGCTCCACGAATCCATTGATTTTCAATGCCTAGTTAGTTAGTTGAGCCACTTACACCTATATATCTCACACACTAAGCTATGGTATATATACGTAGATATACTAGTTCTTTCTTAATTTACTTAATTTCTTCCATTACAAAGTACAGGTGCCCAGGATGGCACTTTACGGCTTTCAAGAAACAATACTCTCAAATGAGGAAACTCTATTGAGAACCCATGAGGAGTGTAAAGAGTGTAAAACCTTAGCTTTGGTTTAACTTATATTATGTTTTGATTTTTCTTCTTTCATGATTATATATAAATAGTTATATTGATAGGGCAAAGGCCTTGATTTATAATTAATCATGACTCTAGAAAAACAATAAATATATACACTAGCTTCACTTGGAGAAAGTGAAGGACGCACACAGCTTTTAGTTCCAACTTAAAAGGGAACATGCACTTAATATGAAATGATATTTCCTTCTTGAATAGTTAAGTGGAAATATTTTGAATTGTAATAGAAGACATATTGCGCATGACTAAAATAAAAAGATAATGCAATAGGGATGCATAGTATTTTGAAAGTGTTCTCTATGAGAGACACCTTGAGAAACTGGAAATTAAATTGCATTAGATGTACTAGAGGTTGTACTCATTGGTTAGGTAATTAATAAAAAGATTAACCATTCTTGGTGGGCATAGCCCCTAGTTGGGGGTGAACCACGTATATTGGTGTCTCTCTCTCTCTTACTATTGCATTTTATGTGTTTTATTTATGTGTAGTTATGCAAGTTAATTATCTATAATTTTGACATGTTTTAAAGAATAATCACTTTCTTACTTGTACATAATGAATTAACTATGGACAATTTTATATAATATAAAAGTTAAGACTTTACACACATGAAGCATATGGTTGTTATGTTATAAGAGAAACTACAGTAATAGTACTTTGGTGTTATCATGAATGAATGAATGATGGATAATATGTATAAGTGCTTGCCAGTGAGACCATGGAAGAATCTTTTACAATAAGAATACATTTACTTTCCTATGTGGGAATGTAAGAATTTATAATTCCATGTAATTCTATGAGACTAGTTCATTTTTGGGTTTTGAGATGAAAATGTTCTTAAGTTTAATTTACCAATATTCCAAAATGTTATAGATGAGTTGGGTTCGTTATAAATGGTATCAGATCAAGCTAACAAAACTCAGACTTAATGGACTCACCTGCATACAGGTATGTGTGAACTTTGTGAAGAATTAATTATTTAAAAATGAGACTTTATGTTTACTTATTGGCATGCATATTATAGAAAGAATAGTGTTATGAACGCCACAGTACATGAACTAGTTCGCTTAGAGTCATATGCTTGAATGTATGAAGCTAGTTGCATAACTGAAATGCTAAAATACATGCATGAAAAGTGAAGTTTTGTTGGAAGTTTGACAAGGTGATATGTTTGATTTCATTAGATTTTTAGTACAAGAGAGAGACTATGTGTTAAAATGTAGCAAGTATGTTACTTTCATACACTTAGATACATTATAGAGGAGAATTTATACACATTGATTGTATTTTAGTGTTAAGGTTTGTTACAGTTAAGATGTAGCCATACACCTAGATGCCTTACAAGGATAAGCGTAGTTATGTGAAAATAATTAATGCTAGAAGCTAATGTGTGAGGATTATAATATTTAAGTTCTTCGGATAAGGTTGTAAATTGATGGAATAAACAAGTGGCAGTGTTAATTGTGTGAAGAGTTACTCTTAAGTATTTAAAAGGGTAGGTTCAATTAAATGACATGACCTTATGCCAATGTTTAATTTTAAGAGGATTATGTTAACGGTAAAAAATAGGTAGTTGATAAAGTAGCCAAGTAACTATAGCATGTTACTAGTGGGCCTTATAAACATAAGGGGCTTAAAATCCTATGACATTATTATTAGAATTATTCTACATGTCTTTTTATGTGTAAAGATAAAGAAAACATATGTAAACAGATTAAGACTTTATCAATGACCTAATATATCATGTAGACATAAGTTCTAACGTACTTGGTTTGTTTGGTTAAAAATTGCTAGAAAAGAATACAAATGGTATGTTACATTGCAAGCTTAAGTATACTTCATTGAAATTATCTTAGAGAGTTTGAATTCATGGTATCAATAACATGAGTTAAGTATGTTGAAAAGGAAACATGGTGAAGTAAAGTTAGAAGTAGCACCAAAAGATTATAAAAAATAAGGAATAAATTTTGCATAAAGTGCACATCAATGAAATGTATATGCAAGTGTAGCTATGACTAATTTGTCATGAAAGTAATGCATTGAAATTATGTAAAATACTAGTTTGTTGTATCAAGAGATTATGGACATCCTAAATAGAAACTTGTTATTATATTTTATTTTTTTATTTATGAGATTATGATTCAAATAATTTTGGTAAGAAATTGTAAGTAAAGTATGCAGGTACTTAAGGTTGCAAGAAACACTATCAAATTGGAAATCAATGAGATGATCGAAAGAAAAAGTTAATTTCTTGATGGAAGAGGTAACATATAGAATGAGTATGACTCATTGATTATTATGAAATGTTAGAAATGTGTTGTCATCTAATAAATCAATTGCATTATGGAAAAACATAGTCTAGATAACTTGATACGCTAAGATTATATTTTGTTATAAGTTTTGAAAATGTCTATTGAAATACTTAAGTATGGTAACCATAGCATTCTTGATCATTTTCACTTATGTATATGGCATATCTATGATAAGGAAATTGAATCATAGATTATTTTTTGTTCATACATGCATAGATACTAGAAGTATCAAGTTATGCAACGTGTTAATGTGTTGTTAACTCTTTTGAGCTAACCATGGGGTACGTCCTAGGTAATAAGGTTGTTAAACTTATAAGAAAATTTTATATACAAAACAAACTTGTTTAAAACATAACATACAAAGTTAACTAATTAATGAAAATGAAGAAGAAAATTGGATATTTAAACTATGTGATTAAGTAAGAGAAATTGAGTTTGGTGTTGAGTGTGTTGGATATGGAGAAACTAAACTGTTTAGGCTCTGAAATTTTTGACAAGTTAGTACAGAGTTTCCAGTGGGCACCCTTGTGAGTTGTTAGGATCTGTTGAGTGCTCTAAGATATTAAACTCCTAGGAAAAGAGATACCAGTGAGCACCCAGAGGAGGTGTTAGGCTCGGAAGCAGAACTGCCAGAGAGAACCCAAGTGAGGTGCTAGGTTTTGTATTGACAACCTTTGCGATGTTAATATTTTAGACTCAAAGATATGTGGGCTTCCAGGTTCTATGCAAGAGATACACCCGAGAGCTTTTATAGGCCATTGAAGGGTACCGTCCTTGTATCATATGAATATAATATATACATGTTGAGGAGGCCTACACACAAAATAGTGGTTTCATGAGGAGATGACCCTGATGTATATATATGCTAGAATTTTTGAAAGAAGATTATAGCCAAGAAAAGCTTGGAACATCAATTTCATATAAAAAGGTATGTGTGTGATTTTTAGTATTTTATGCATTATGTCGATATGATGAATGATGAAGCATTGGATGAAAATTTATATTTGATGTGAATCCTCATGTGATAAATTTGATAAAAAGATTGTAAATATTTTCATTAGTAATTCTTTTGAATTAGTACATGTTTCAAAATATGTGAGAAAAATACAATTATGAACATGTTATGTTAGTTGATATGAATACTTATGTTGTGTAGCAAAGTGGAATTATTAAAGGTACTTGATAAAAGTACCACCATACCAGAGGTATGGATATAAAGATTGATTATGGAAAAGTTGTGTGCCACTAGATACAAATGCAAGAATGATTTTAGTTTAGATACTAAATTTTATATTATTATTACGATTAAAAAATGATGTGTGGTCACAGGAATACTATGTTATCATCAAGAGGTTTAAATATTTTAAAGTAAAGCTAAATTATTAAGGATTGTTATTGTTATAACATGATTTACCACACCTAATACATCTTGATTTTATGGCATTTCCTTGTCCTTATGTAGACTCATTTTATCCCATTTGCTCATCATTACCCTGATGCTCCAGTGGAACCCATAAAAATACATTTTTTAATGTATACGCAGGTCATAAGTCTACAAATCGTGTATATGCAGCTTGCACTACTGTCGCCCGCGTACATCAGGATTTATTCTCAAAAATTAAAAATATTTGGAGTTTTCCCCATCAAGTAACAAATGACAAGAAATGCTCTAATTTGACCCTTCACTTCCCATTGAGGGGCTATATATTGAGCTACTATGAAGCATTAAAGGGGGAGAACTTTGGAGAGTAAATATATTATAGTGAAATTTTTCCCCCGTCTTAAGTGCTTGAGTCTGCATCCCTTTGTCCTTGAAGCAACCATTAGTGCTCTTTCCCAAGCTTGCTTTTACCTTTTTTATCTTTCCTTTGTTTGGAGGATTGAAGTGGTGGAGGCCCAGGTGGAAGGACCCGGTTTTTCGATTTCGACGAGGTGCCGACAAAGGTTGTCATTTGTATATTTGCTTATATTAATAGAAATATCCATTTCCCATCCCTTACATGTGTAATTATGAATATTTGTATCCATGGATGTAATAACTTGGTTTATTTGTTGGAACTGAATATGCTAAATTAGACTCTGACACTTTATATATATCATACTTGTATATCTCTTAGTTGTTGAGGATGAAGTGTAGGGACACGCTTGATTGAAATCTCAACATGGATCTTCTTCGAACGTATGAAATAAGGTACGATTCCCATCCCTTAATGTTAGGCTAAAATTTGGAAAAACCTACAATTGCATGTAAGTTGCAGGTTATGAAAAAACCTTTTGGTGTTTGTTGCAAACACCGGTAACAAAAGACAAAAAAAATCTTGAAGACTTTCAAAGAAATGTCTTAAGTATGAATACTTCGGAAAGTGACAAAAGTCATCCCAGAATTGATTTGTTATAAAAACAAGTGGAAATAGAAAATATTATTTAAAGGATAAGAACATCGAGTACAATGTTGTTTTTAAGAGAGAGGATGTAATATCCCTCATAAACCCTACTTATCTGAGAAGGAAAGTAATTATTATTCACTGACAAGCAAATATGTGAGCTTCTAACTATATATTATCCTATCTACCTATTAGCCTAAAGATAGCTATTAGATAACTATGTGAGTAAGCGAAGTCAAATACCACTACGAAAATGATTAATTATATCAATAGAAGGGATCAATCGTATACACATATTGTAATAAAATCGTAAATGTTGAAGGATTAACCTAAAATGTTATCTTTCATTACTTCGTGGAATAAAAGGTCAATATCCTTCCACCATAGTGGAATTGTTCAATATAAAAGCCTATTTGTGGTTGTGAATGGAGTGAGTTAATATTATGATGAACCATGATGTAAATTTTATTATAAATATAAAAGATTATATACATAGTTAGAATTAGCTTTCCTAAATAAATAAAGAGTGAATGACCATTTTGTGTTATTGAAATACAATTAATATGTATATTTAGAATAAAAGAAAAGAAGTGATTGAAGATGTAAATAAGTAGTTAAGACTCCTTCTTAAAAGCCATAATATTAGAAAGTCATCATATACAAAAATATATAAAATATATAGTGAAATTAATTGAAAAATACAATCTTGGTAGGAAAACACACTCTTTCACTAGCATGTGAATTTTGATCATAATTAAACAAGGAAGGCTGCATAGCAGCAAGTCCCTGCCAAGGTGTGATATAGATGATAGTTATAAGATGTGACATAGATGATATTTGTGCCAAGGTGTGATATAGATGATAGTTGTAAGATGCGACATAGATGATATTTGTAACATGTAATCATTCTGTCATTGTTGTTTTACTTGGACTTTGGTTCAATTGTTTCAACCGTATTTAGATTAATGAAATCCTATCAAACAATAAGGTAATGTGAACGGACTGAACCCTATAAAAATCCATTTATGTCAAAACAAATTGTTCATTTAGATTGATCGTAAATCCATGCCTGTCAAAACAAATTGTTCATTTAGATTGTGTGTGTCTTTACAAGAAAATTACGTGTAGATTCAGCGTACAATTTGCATGCAACGGGATTGTAGAGGGCCTCTAGTGCTCCGGTCCAATTCTGCTGCCCAAGACCGTGGAAATAGTATGGGCATTTTTTTCACCCAGTCAAGATTGTCAACTGTGGTGGGATATTCTCTAACGTCGCCCAACGCTAAGAATTTGTGAAAGAAATAGATGTCCGCATTGGATCAAGCTAACTACTTGGGACATTATGTGGTTGCTTCTGATCCTTTATACTTTGTAAATAATTTCAGTAAAATAATTCTTTTAAACAAAAATAAAAATTTATTATACAAGATTGAGTTTATATCATCTCTCCAACAACAACTCATGAACATATTGTGCACCTTATTAAAGAATTGTTAGTCATAATTATCTCAGAAAAATCGAGTGGGAGAACTGCAACTTCGCACTATGCGCTTGGAAAGTCCGAAGATCAGCATTAGATGTTACGGTCATTTACTTCGTTCAAAGTGAGATAGCTTGGGTTTATTTATTAAATACGAAAAAGCAACATATTTTTAGTTTGTGATTGCGTGGAAGACGGATTGGCTTTTGGTGTTTTGTGTAGACACGCAATAAAGAGGGCAGCTTCCAACTTCGCTATATTTTCTAAAAGTGGTGAAGTCATCTTTTCTTTAAAATATAGTATGTGTAAGCTCCCGTGTCCGGCTGACGGTTCATCATCCATTCAGCGGCTCCTCAAGATCTCCAATGGTTCATTTGGTTTGGCAAACGTTTTCTTGTTGGGAGCTTTTGGAGTGGTCCATCATCTAGATTTGTGGAACGTTTGACACATAGTCATCAGAAGCTTGATGGAAGCTTGGCTATGTAAAACCTTTGTTGGTCCCAAGCTCACTATCTCAATCCCCTTCAGTTTTACACCATCAAGAAGAAGAAAGCAGAGCTTGGAAGCACCGTACAGGAAGCTAAACCTTGTGGAACAGGGAAATCTTCTACAGCAAGTTCAGTAGCATCAATGGTTGGAAGTATGATCTATTGGGCATTCCTATTTCGATTCTGTTTTATAATTTTATTCCGCATTTGTTCAAAATGGAAATTTTGCTAACAGTATGTACACAGCAAACTTCATGTAAGTTCTTTAATTATTTTACTATGTGGAAATTGGAATATCTTAGTGCACTTGATTATTTTATTAATATAAACAAATTAGGATTAAAAAAACCAATATACTTCTTTAAATAATTCCAATTCCAAAGTGCATCATAACCTTGTACACCTGCGATGTTCTTAATGGCCAAGCGAAAAGTAAAATGTTAAAGTTCAGAAACGATATGGGCGCGTACCTTTCCGTCTTTTGCTTTTCACCGCCTTTATTTTCTTATATCGCCTGCTTTTACCATTAGTTCAGAAAAAAGGGAAATTATAACTGTTAAATCATAGACTACCGAGAACGCATGGAGAGAGCAAAAGAAAGTAAAGACCATTCAAGAACGATTTTATAAAAAGACTTCTGGCTATATTAAGACGCTTCCCGCTAGATACCAAACTGAGTACCAAAGACATATATTAGTCTTTGTATTGGAGAAATAGTGCAAAAGCAATGCAATAATAGCACATTGATGGACATTCGTGTAAACGCAAAATTTTCGATATTTAATTGTGCAGGTTCCAAAGTAACAAAAGGCTCAAGCCAATAATAATTTTTTCAAGGAGATGCCATAAATCCCGTGGAAGATTACAAGTTTTTCTTAATGGCTTCATTTATTGAACACCAAATTGCTTGAGATTCCAAAAGATCGCTATATGGGTTTTACTCAGACTTATACACAATTCCTCAAAAGGTAATATTGCACATTATAATATTGTATTGTAAGATCTTATTGTATTGATCAAAGAGAAGAAAGACCGCATCATAATATTGCATTATAAGATTGCACCGTAGAGTTGCATCGTAGAATTGCACTGCTGCTTTCATGGCTCACTTTGCTATTGTTGCGTATGGATTATGATCACAAGGAACTGGATTACGACCACGAGCATTAGACTCTCGATCATGAAGAAGTTATGTTGCAGGTTAGGAATATGGAGCTGAGCGAAGAGAAACTGGTCCTTCAACGTATGCTTCAAAACTACTTCTTCAACGTGCACCCGCCGTGGTGTTATCAATTCATCAAATATCTTACTTCAGGCAAAGAATGCCACCGTATCTGTTGCACTAGCCTGGAAAGGAATATAATGCGGACTGAAAGGGAAAATCTTTATATTCCTTTCCTAACTTTGAACCACTTTTGCTAAATTATAAGCAACATGTATGAATTTGACCGAGTAGATGCTTAAATGTCGATTGCCTTGCATTTTTGGCCCAACAAAACATTGGTAGAGGTATAGGGGAATAAACAACATTTATCATAATCGTTGGTTAATAAGAGAGTAGGAACATTACAATCCACTGGAGAGATTTCAATTTGCACCATTCATACATGTCATCTAATAAAATAAAAATCCAATGTGTATATGTGTTGCAAAAGAAGAACATATCCGACATGTTTTTTGCATACAAACACGTACCCAATTGATTTGAAAACCAATGCTATGTAATGATCTTTCTTAATGACAGACAGACACAGAACCTCATTATTTTTAAGATTAGAAATTTGGATCTGAAAACCTTAATCAGCTTGACTAACAAGCTTGATGATTATGCCATTATACTGTTAGGTCAAGGAGGAGGAGGCACGTTACAGAGTAGACATGTGGTTAATATGAATGCTACAACGTGTCTGGAAAAGTGCACGAGAGACAAGGTTCAGGTAATACAGTCCCACACTTACTTGCGCTGGCTTCCAATATAATTGAATCTAAATTTAGCGCTTCCTTGTTTATCTCATTGAATGGTATCTACTAGTAAGCAAGCAATGATGCTTGAACAGCTAAGTCTAATCAGGTAACCAGTGTTTCTCCATAAAATTTAAGGTAGTGTTCTATGAAGTTGATCTATGTAATGATTTCCATAAGATAGAGTTAATATAATATAAAATACACAAATTGGAGCTTGAACCAGTCAGCCTTGTATGGGGCAGTTTCTATTATACCGACTACCTTTTCGTGTTTGGATAATCGCTTTTTGAAAAACATAAATGTAAACAAAGTATGAATTGACAATTAAATAATAACAAGGTATTAATTGACAATTAGAGTTCTCAATTATTTGATTTTGTCAACACCTTAATACATGTGTGCTCCGGATGAAAGTCACTTTAAGCCATCCATTAACAACTTAGCAATCACACTTAAAGAGTTGAGCCACTACGTATGACCCATGCAGGTTGATTCCCAAAGTACATGAACACCTTTTGTCTCGTGCTCTAGGCGCTTAGAAGTCAGTAGGAAGTTGGTGAGGTTAGGATGCTTTGAAGGGGAGAAGAAGGCAAGCTATCCTCCTCGATTTATCAGGCGCAGCCCAACTCTCTTTCAGTCAGTGAGAAAGAAAATGGGATAAATCACTTTTTCTAATAGGGTGCTGGAAATGTAAATATGGTATGAAACTTAATTGATTAATCTTTTAAAGTTTTGTCATAATTTTTTCTATTTCTTTTTGTTAGATCTCTAATCAGTTTTTTTGTTTTTGTTTTTTATATATGTACAATGGGAGATAATGAAGACAACGAACAGGTGATGCAGAGATTCCACACAGGTGAAGGTGACACGAAAATATATACTTAATTTAATTTAATACTTTTTCTGCTTCTTCATAATTGTATAATGTGTTTTCCAATTATGTGTTTTCCAATTTTGTTGTATTTAAATATTTGTCATAATTTTTTTTATTTGATTTGAACCCAGCTAAACTAGCTGAGCCCTGGCAAGTCTCAAAATAGCACCATGGCCAATTGCAAGTGTGACCATACAAACCTGTCACGAAATATGTGAAGTCTGTCATGTGTGCACACATTATCCACACAGAGATAAATGACTCTAGGAGGCTGTAGCATATAGATGGATTACATCCTATTGCAAAATAATTCCCAAGTTTAAATATTTAATATTAACATTCTCATATGGCGCATATCAAGGATAAACAATATATTTTTCCTCATCTCTAAACTTGGGGGATGATACCTCGTTGCTTTCAGTTAGGGTAATAACTCCAGTGATATGTTTTACACGCCACATGGTGACCAGGGGGAGTTAAACTCGAGAAAGAAGTCAGGACTCGGGCGAGAGAGAAAGCCGTTCATGGGGGATATTTTTTTTTTTTTAAAAACATATAATTCTTTATATATATATATTCACATATTCTTCCTACGCTACCCTTGGCCTACTATAAAAGTTAATATTAGGCATATTTTGGTTTTGTGTAAAGGGCACCAGCGACAGGAGAAGCGAACACACCATTAAAAAGATTACAGGCAGAGCTGAGCGATTCTCAGACCACATAGAGGCAGGAGGCCTCAGGCGAGCCAGGTAATCACAGGAACCGAAAGCGACAGAGGGACTAAAAGACTGGATTCTCCTTTAGCTGGTCGGAGCTCCTCTTTTTCCGCAGATTGATGTCTGGATTCCGTATTTTGGCCATGGTTTAGGGTTTATGCCTTCTGGTTTGAGGTCACGTCAAGGGTTTCAACCTTCGAAGCAGACGTTAAAGGCCTCTGTTGATAGGCACCCTGCGATTTCGGTCATCTGGATACTCTCAAAATAACGCCATGTCTGAAAAGCTTCTAGACCTCTCACAGCCCATTGACGTCCCCCTTCTTGATGCCACTGTTTGGGCAAGGCAAGCTTTGCTTCAATTCTTGTTGCTCCTATTTCTAATGCAACTAGATAAACTGTTGCCTTTACTCCTAAAGCTACTATTGCTTCAGGTGAATAAGCTTAAATCTCTCAACTTGGGTTTGGAGCTAGTTACTATGGCTCAAGTTCTTTACAATCATAAGTTTTACTGCATCAACCTTAGCTACTTGCTCTGTTGTTTTCTATCTATATAAGAAACAAGTGTCGGTCAATGCATTATTACCCTGTCGTGCCTGTCTATAAACAGTAAATTGATTGATGGACGTTCAATCCAAATTAGCATACAAAATCTACCTCTCTCATCTCATATTTCTTAATTAGCTTATATTTCAACTGGTTTTTTGTTAGCGAATCACAATTTCAGGGCCAAATTTGAATGTTAAACCCAGGCCGAGGATAGGTTTCAGGTTTGTAAATTTTTTGAACACTGTTTTCATTTTTAGTTTTTTCTGCATATCTGATAATTTTGACTAATACTGTCCCAGTGGAGCTGTGAAGATTATAAATTCTTTCATATGCATGTAGCCTCTACTTGAAGATTAAACGCGTTAGGTTTAATTGATAAACCAGCTTATCACCAAAACTTTCATAAAATAATTATTTTGACATACAGAAGGGTTCTAATCTAGCTATGATACTAGTTCACTGAGGTGGTGGTGGTGGTCACAGTTTACTGATAGCCAAAACTGAGCCGACTAAACTTGGGTTTAGGGCTCAGTCGATATTCAAATTTCAAATTTTACCTTTCACGTCGACCACTTTTCTTTTTCACCAGTAGGGTGAAACTTGTCTATGTCCGACTAGACAAGTTTACAAATTTTAGTCGGTACTTCACTCGACCAAAATTACTCCGACTTACTTGTTTGACTGATTTTTACCTCGACCACTTTTACTCCGACCAAGTCGGACCTTCGACCAAGTCGGCTCTCCGACCAAGTTGGCTGCTTTAGTCGGCTTATCAACCGACCACTCTAGTCGGCTCTTCGACCACTCCAGTCGGCTTACTTTGGTCGAAATCTGCAGGATATGTTTCTTAGTCTAAAGACTTAAGAAATTACAAATGTTTTTCACTTGTGAGTAAAATGAAGTAAAATAGACAGATTTACAAATCCAAATAACTTATGAGAAACATGTGCCAAATATGTAGGAAGACTTGAGTCGACCAATGTGCCGTAAAACCTGGAACTTTCACGCGGTGAGATTTTTATGGGTTCTTGTTCTTTTACTTAACAGTAACTGTAAAAGACATTTACAGATGTAAATCTGGAAATATATGCGACCAAATATTCATGCATTCACCCACAAACTATTTCATATATTCACTATGCTGAAATAACAAAGTACTACAAACTTGTCGATTACAAACTGGTCGGTCCAGACTTGTCTGTCCAGACTCATCGGTCTACAAAGCTTCAGCTCTTCGACTAAATTACATGCACAGAAGCTTGAGCTTCAACTATTCTTTCTCACCCTGAGTTCCTCTGCTGTCTACTATCTGTCTGTGTTCTTCCTGTGTTCAACTGATTTATAAAAATGCTTCTTCTATTTATAGGAAACCTGAAGATTGCTACAGCATAGACCGACTTACTTGCCATTAAAGACTGTAATAACTATCTATCTAACAACTTAGCTTCTGAAATAAATTCAACTACTTTACAGAGCTGAATTGTGGACTTTTCCTCCTTGTCAGACTGACAGACAAGATCTCGACTCGTACGGCCTCTGACAAAGTCGGCTGGAATTTGCGTATTGATCTGCGAGTAATTACGTTTCTCCAACACTCCCCCTTAATTATAAGCAGATGGGGTTTTTTAAAACAACAAATTACAAAATGTCTCAGAGCTTAGACATGCTCTGTTTATGACAGAGTTCACTGTGGAGAACTTGTCATTCCAAGATAACTACGCAGATACTGGAATGTGTCCTTTGCCAATGGCTTTGTGAAGATGTCGGGCAGTTGGTCTTCAGACCTGCAAAATTCCAAACAAATTTCCTTGTCGTTCACCAACTCTCTTATAAAATGAAACCTTGTGTCGATGTGCTTGGTTCTCTTGTGAAACACATGATTCTTTGATAATGCTATGGCTGAATTGTTATCACAGAAAATTGTTGTCGGTTCTTGATGGTTCTGTGACAAGTCTTTTAAGACTCTTCTCATCTAGAAAGCTTGACATGCAGCACTTGTTGCTGCAACATACTCTGCTTCAGCTGAAGATAGAGTTACTATGGGTTGTTTCTTTGAAGCCCATGAAACAACACCTGTACCAAAATGAAATGTGTATCCAGATGTGCTTTTTCTGTCATCTATGCTGCCTCCATTGTCACTGTCAGTGTAACTAATGAGTTTAAAATTTTCTGAGGTTGAATACATAATACCAAGGTCTCTTGTGCCACTTACATACCTCAAAATTCTTTTACCTGCTTGCCAATGTGAGTCTTTTGGTGACTCCATGAACCTTGAGATCAGACTTACACCATACATAATGTCTGGTCTTGTTGCTGTCAAATACATAAGGCTGCCAACAAGCCTTTTGAACAGCGTAGGATCTACAGTGGATCCTTCATCATCCTTGCTCAATTTTAAACCTATTATTACTGGTGTTGGGGCTGTCTTGCAGTTAGACATGTTAAACCATTTTAAAACTTCACTTGCATACTTAGACTGTGATATAAAGATACCACTTTCAGACTGCTGAACTTCAATGCCCAGAAAAAACTTCATAAGCCCCGGATTAGTCATTTCAAATTCACTTTCCATGACTGTTTTAAAATTTGCTATGCCATAATCACCAGTAAATATTAAATCATCTACATACAGGCAGACAATTAACATCTTACCTTGCTCATCGACTTTGGTGTACAAAGTCGGTTCACTTTCACTTCTGTGAAATCCATTTTCAATGAGATAGGAATCAATACGCCTATACCAAGCTCTAGGAGCTTGCTTCAAACCATATAATGCCTTTTTCAGCCTGTACACTTTGTGCTCTTGACCTGGAACTTCATACCCTTGTGGCTATTCCACATATACTTCCTCTTCTAGATAGCCATTTAAGAATGCTGACTTGACATCCATTTGATGAACATGCCATTTGTTTTGTGCAGCAATGGCCAAAACTGTTCTGACTGTATCCATGCGTGTAACAGGTGCAAACGTTTCATTGAAGTCGATGCCGGGTTGCTGTGTGAACCCTCTTGCTACCATTCTTTCTTTGTGATTTTGCACATTTCCATCAGCATCTTGCTTTGTCTTATAAATCCATTTGACACTGATTACATCCTTGTCTGTTGGTACATCGACCAGTTCCCATGTCTGGTTCTTCTCAATGCATTCTATTTCTTCATCCATGGCTTGTGCCCATACTTCTTCTCCAACAGCTTCTTCAAACGTTAGTGGATCATATATAGGGGAAAATAATGCAAACAGAGAGAATGAATTAGGTGTACCAGCTTCATATATCTCCTGCAGATTTCTTGTCTTCACCGGTTCTGTCGATGTCGACCTCGACAAAATGCTTGATGGAGTCTGCTATCCTCTTGGTGTACTTGTCGGTGTAGCTTGAGCTGCTACTTGTGTCAATGGTCCTTGTGCTGAACCATGTCTTGGTGTCATGGGAGTCGACGGTGCTCTGACTGGTTGACTTACATGTGGTATTTGAACCACTTCCTCTTCCATATCATCATTGTCGATGTTCGACACAATCTTGACATTTGTGTCGACGGTTCCATCCCATGATTCGTTCTCGACAAATTGAACATCCCGACTGATTATCACTTTCCTTGTGATGGGGTCATACAACTTGTATGCTTTTGTGTCTTCTGAATAGCCGAAAAAAATACATTTCTGTCCCTTCTTGTTTAGCTTCTTTCTCAGCTCATCTGGAATATGAGCATATGCAACACAACCAAAAACTTTTAAATGTGAAACACTATGATTCATACCTATCCATGCTTCTTGGGGAACTTTGTTCTTCACACTCTTTGTTGGACATCGGTTCATAATGTATATGGCAGTTGCGACTGCTTCACCCCAATACTCATTTGGCAAATTCTTGGCTGCCAACATGCTGCGTGCCATCTCCATGATGGTTCTGTTCTTTCTTTCGGCTATGCCATTTTGTTGAGGTGTGTACCGTGCAGTGAATTGTTTCTGTATGCCATGAGTCTTGCAAAAATTCAGAAATTCTTTTGAAACATATTCACCTCCTCTGTCGGTCCTTAAAATCTTGATGCGGTGACCACTCTGGTTCTCCACGAGTGCCTTGAACTGCTGAAAATAACTAAATGCATCAGATTTGTGTTTCAAGAAATATACCCATGTCTTTCTTGAGTAATCATCAATAAAAGTTAGAAAATACTTGCAGTCACCAATGGATGATGTCTACATTGGACTACAGATGTCAGAGTGCACAATTTCAAGTGGTGTGCGTGCTCTATAGGACTTTCCAACTGGAAATGTCTCTCTGTGCTGCTTGCCAAAAATGCAGCCTTCACAAACCCTCTCTGGTCTGTCGATCAATGGTAATCCCTTTGCCATGTTCTTTTTGTGCAGTAGCTTTAGCCCACCAAAATTCAGATGTCCAAATCTGAAATGCCACAACCAGGATTCATCCTGAACTTCTGTCTGAAATGCAGCTTGCAAATTAGCGCTGCAATTTTCTCTCTTGTCGAGGATCTCGACTGTTTCTTCACTTTCTGCCTTGAATGCAGATCCTGTCTTTGTCTTCCCTTTTATGTTGGGAACTATCCTTAATGGAAACAAGCGGTTGCTTGTCATTGGCACTTTTGCTATCAGCTGGTCGCTTGGATGCTTGTCTTTGATCACACAATGTTCATCTTCCATGTAGACTATGTAGCCTTTTTGTAACAACTGTCCAATGCTTAACAGGTTATGTTTCAGACCTTCGACATGATAGATATCAGGGATATACTTACTCTCCCCCTGTTTGGTTAGAATATCAACAGTGCCTTTTCCTAAGATAGTGACTTGGACATTATTTCCAAGTGTAACATCAGTTTTAACTGAAGTGTCTAGACTGGAAAATAGATTTAAATTACCAGTCATATGGTTGCTGCATCTTGAGTCTAGGTACCATATATCATGTGGAATTTCTTGAACAGCATTGCATTCACGTGGAGATGTCGATGCCATTAACATTGCTCCTGTCGACATGTTGGTGCTGGTCGACTGACTTGAGCTTTGCCTTCCTTGGTCATATTGCTTCTTCCTGCATTCATATGCATAATGACCAAACTTCTTACAGTAATGACATTGAATTTTTTATTTATCAAACCTATGGCCACTTGGCTAACTTGGGTTCTGGTTATCTCCTCTGCCACCAACATTTGTAGGACTTCTACCTCGTCCTCCTCTTGAAGAACTTCTTTCTCTGCCTCTGAAGTTGTTTCTCCCCCTGCCTCTACCACGGCTTATGGATGACTGTGCTACAAATGCACCTTCCAATGATGTCTGTGATCTGCTGATTCTGTGTTCATGATTGATGAGTGAAGCTTGCAGCTCATCAATGGAGAATGTCGACATGTCTGTGTGTTCCTCTAAGGTCACATCCAAATTTTCAAATCTTGGGGGAATACTTCTGAGAATTTTTTCAACAACCCTTTGGTCAGATACGGGTTCTCCATGAGATTTCAGTTGGTTTATCAACCCAACAACTCTGGTGTAGAATGTGTCTACATTCTCTGAATCGTTCATGCACAGAGATTCAAAGTCTTTTCTCAGAATCTGCAGCTTGGATGTCTTTACCTTAGTCAAACCTTGATAGGCAGTCTCCAATGTATCCCATGCTTCCTTGGCATTAGTCGATGCTGCTATTCTTGGGAGTATGCTCTCATGCATAGCTTGGTGTATGAAAAACAGAGCTTTTCCATCTCTCTTCCTCTGTTCTCTCAAGGCATCTTTCTGAGCCTGCGTGAGATTGTTATATGCTGTCATGTCTGCTGGTTCTGCATAAACATGCTGGACTATCTCCCAGACATCTTGACCTTTGAATAAAGCCTTCATTGTTAAAGACCAATATTCATAATTCTTTCCTGTAAAACTTGGAGGTTGCAATGAACCAGAAGTGGAAGCCATTTTTTTTAATTTAATTAACTTTCCTTAGAAAATTAAATTCCACTCTTTAGGACAAGATTTCTTTCCTAAAATCTTGGGCTGATGTAAACCTTGTTCTGATATGACCTAGCTCTGATACCAGATAGCCAAAACCGAGCCGACTAAACTTGGGTTTAGGGCTCAGTCGATATTCAAATTTCAAATTTTACCTTTCACGTCGACCACTTTTCTTTTTCACCAGTCGGGTGAAACTTGTCTATGTCCGACTAGACAAGTTTACAAATTTTAGTCGGTACTTCACTCGACCAAAATTACTCCGACTTACTTGTCCGACTGATTTTTACCTCAACCACTTTTACTCCGACCAAGTCGGACCTTCGACCAAGTCGGCTCTCCGACCAATTTGGCTGCTTTAGTCGGCTTATCAACCGACCACTCTAGTCGGCTCTTCGACCACTCCAGTCAGCTTACTTTGGTTGAAATATGCAGGATATGTTTCTTAGTCTAAAGACTTAAGAAATTACAAATGTTTTTCACCTGTGAGTAAAATGAAGTAAAATAGACAGATTTACAAATCCAAATAACTTATGAGAAACATGTGCCAAATATGTAGGAAGACTTGAGTCAACCAATGTGCCGTAAAACCTGGAACTTTCACGCGGTGATATTTTTATGGGTTCTTGTTCTTTTACTTAACAGTAACTGTAAAAGACATTTACAGATGTAAATCTGGAAATATATGAGACCAAATATTCATGCATTCACCCACAAACTATTTCATATATTCACTATGCTGAAATAACAAAGTACTACAAACTTTTCGATTACAAACTGGTCGGTCCAGACTTGTCTGTCCAGACTCGTCGGTCTACAGAGCTTCAGCTCTTCGACTAAATTACATGCACAGAAGCTTGAGCTTCAACTATTCTTTCTCACCCTGAGTTCCTCTGCTGTCTACTATCTGTCTGTGTTCTTCCTGTGTTCAACTGATTTACAAAAATGCTTCTTCTATTTATAGGCAACTTGAATATTGCTACAGCATAGACCGACTTACTTGCCATTAAAGACTGTAATAACTATCTATCTAACAACTTAGCTTTTGAAATAAATTCGACTGCTTTACAGAGCCGAATTGTGGACTTTTCCTCCTTGTCAGACTGACAGACAAGATCTCGACTCGTACGGCCTCTGACAAAGTCGGCTGGAAGTTGCGTACTGATCTGCGAGTAATTACGTTTCTCCAACATTTACCTCAAGCCCAGTTACACTTATATGAACCGAAAGTCATAGTTAACAGCCCTCAGTGGAGGAGCTGAGAGGATGATATCCTTATACCTGATCAGCAAACAGAAACACTATTAAAGTTTAATGCTTTTATTAAAATTTAGAACTCTATTGCTATGCTGATAGAACAAGGGTTTCAAGCAGCAAGCCAAGTTATGAATTTCTTAGAAATATACTTGAAAGTAAATAGCATATTTTGCATCTTGTTGCAACAAAACAACTAGCTTCTTACAGGGATGATGTAATTACTAACAAAGAACTTAGTTAAAAGGATGATGTAATTACTAACAAAGAACTTAGTTAAAGGGATGCTTATTCAATTTTATACAGACAGAAATAAATGGTGACCATTTATGGCCTTCTGTCCTGTTTCTTCATTCCATCTAAGTAAATAGTTGGCATGGGATTTCCATCACTCTAATCAAGTGCGTTTAGCAGCAATGTGTTGAACTGGACATGAAGAAACTCAGATCGCAGCGACATAAGCACAACAATATGTTGGACTGGACATGAAGAAACTGAGATCCTGCAACAACATTTGGATTAGAGCTATGCATATCGTTGTTTGCTTGTTCAGACCACGTGGATTTAGCTACACGGTTTATGGACAACTCAAGAATGCAATTGAGCATGGTCTTGACAACTCAAGAATCTAAAAGAATGCAATTGAACCTGGTCTTGACAACTCAAGAATGCAAAAGAATGCAATTGAGCCTGGTCTTGACATTTGGATGATTTTTGTATTTTAGTGGTTATCAAAAGGGCGGTCAGGCGATTCGTATGAGTAAGGCATTAAGGCACGGTGATCAACCATAGTGTAACTTAATGTGTCTCCGCGTTTAACATTTAATTTTATGAAGTAAATGAAGGAGGTTATGAATTGCAATCAATATATGAAGGAGGTTATGAATTACACCCTACTACGTTGAATAGTTGGGATTTGTTTTTATAGTGCTATTAAGTTCATTAATGGAATTCGATCATGGTGGAGGTAAGTCAATTCCCTTAGAATGCTATTTTTTGTATCTCTGCAAAATATTATCTACATGAGCATTCTTTACAATAAATACAGTTTGTACTTATATAATACACGTTTTATATTCTGTTAACGTATTGGGTATACAAAAAGATAGTATCCAAACAGTCTTTACAATAAATACAGTTTGCACTTATATAATACACGTTTTATATTCTGTTAACGTATTGGGTATACAAAAAGATAGTATCCAAACAGGTTTTACATTCCGTTAACATATTGGGTAAACAAAAATATAGTATCGAGATGGGAAAAGATATGCAAATATATGTTATATACCTTAGAGTGATTCAGTCATTGTTTTTTTAGTGAAAGGGATAGTATATAGTAAAGAGAGAGATTTTCCCCTTTTGGTTACTCATTACTTGAGTAAGGATGACAAAGAAAAGGGTGACCTCATATTTGTGGACTAGTTTAATCTTTTTTTTTTTTTCTGGTTATCGTTTTATCGATTCCGGAACTATACCCTTTAATCGGTTTTGATTGATAAGTGTGAAAACATTTATTGCTTTTTTGTATATGAGGTAGAGAAGTCAACCTCCTTACTATAAATATGACTTATCATATGAACCACTTATACTATGAAACGAGAACTATATACTATGAACGAGAACTCTACCCATAAAAACGATGATTTTTGCAAAAAAAACACCAAAAACACCCCCCAAATAGAAAAGTGTTGATACCAGTATACACGTTTTTTTTTAGGGTAAAAACAGAGCCATGGACTAAACATCCCATATTGTTGTTTAACAAAACTTTAAAATCAACCTTAAATTGGAAAAAAAGAAAAATTCTTGAAGAGATAAATTACAACTTTCTGGAAAATTGCATATTAAAGAAAAAACAAATTTCTCTAATAATTTCACTATTATAACCATATAGAAACAAAGAAATTATGATGTGATTCATAATGAGATAATATATTAGACCATACAAGAACAAATGGTTCATATAAATATTCAAAAACTCCTCTAGAGTTTCCAAATTACAAAAATCATACTAGTAAAAATCATCTAACTGCCTCTTCAAATTCATCCATGGATTATGACATCCCATCATCAAAAACTCCTGTAGAGTTTCAATTAAAAAAATCATACTAATAAAAAGCATCTACAATG
>LPNX010325552.1:68954-192927 GCA_001517045.1 Pseudotsuga menziesii | reverse complement strand
AAATAAAGCATAAATAAATAAATACAATAAAACATAAAACAATATATATAAATAATTATAAAACAATTATTTTAAATACATATATATAAATAAAGAAACAATAAAAAACTAACAGTTGCGCTATTTTCATTTCACCTTCATGAGGAAGCTTCTTCCTCTGTGCATCTTGTCGGGTGCTTGTCATTCAATGATCACGAGAAAGCTTCTTCCTCTGTTCATCTCGTTGGGTACTTGTCGTTCAATGATCAGTGATGTTCTGAGCAACTTGGCCAGAGAATAATATCAGTGGGAGCAACGATTTGGACCCATGAAGACTAAGGAGAGTGGATTGTGGTATTGTAGCAGACAAGAAGGCCAATTGTCAGTCAAGACGATGCATCCCAAAATTGTGAGTACCGTGCCCTAATTCATGTCTATTTTAAAATTTTTAAGATAGTTCTGCAAATCTCCAGGGTTTCTTAGCCAATAGAGGAAAGGCAGAGGCTATTAGAGCAGGTTACCCTCATTGATCAACACCCAAAGTTTGACTCTCCTAATTGTTGTCATTCCACCCAAAATAGAGTTAATAGGGGTAAGAATAGTGTTGAATTTGACAGTTTCATTTGACCCGCATTTGACCCATATTGGCTCATATGGATTCTGAAGTCTGGCCAGTCTAAGCATTACAATTAGTGGATGAACCCACCACATTTTGGTTCGTATTCAAACTGGTTTGGTTGTTTTTATGTGAGTTATCTCAGCAAATGGTTCCCAAATAAGCTATTAAGACAACCCCACCGAAATGAGATGCTTAAGGGAGGTTTAGAGAAGGATTCGAGTTCCCCCATAGCTACAATAGATAGAGTTTTTATGCTCATATGTATGCTCGGCCCGATGGAGAAGGATGAAAATCAGTCGCTGCCCCGAGCAGGATTTCCGAGCCATATTTTTTTATAAGAAAGAAACTCAAACATAACCCATAGATCATTCAAGATTATTATAAAAGCCCTAGGTTAGAAAGAAACTCGAACCTAACCCAGTATTTTCCAAATTGTAGCGACAACAGGGGTTTGCCAAAATTCTGCCAAATGCTATGGATTTGTTCTTTAAGGTGTTTTTTTTATAGAAACCTTATATTAGAAAGCAACTCGAACCTAACTCAATAATTCCCAAGCTCTAAACACCATGAAAGCTTGGACTATACAATATATTTTAATTAAGTGATTGAATGAAGTAAATCACTTATAATAACTATTTTTTCAAAATATTAAATTTTTTTCTACATACCTATAAATATCATCATCAAACAAAACTATCCATGAGGATAGAGTTCAAGAACTCTGTCCACATGAACTATATCTCACAAAAGATAAGAAGTGTTCAGCCAAGAAATGGTGAAGATTCGTGGTATTATGTTTCACAAGTTTTCCATGTTGCAACCTAATGAAACATAATACCACGAATCGTCACCATTATTAGCCAACACTTATTAGCTATTTCAGACTTAGTGAATTGAAAGTGGCTATTTTAGAGTCAATGCAACTTTTTTTTTGTCAATCTAGCATAACTAAAGCACCGAACCTACAAACATATTATCAAAACAATAGAATATCAGTTTGGGATACTATATTTTTCCATTCGGTGATCCAGTACCTTTTGTAATACGTTCAACCCTTCAAAAGATAGGGGATAAGAGAAGGTAGTTGTGGTACCTAACAAGGAGAACCTAGATAATTCCTATAAACAAGTCATTAATGGTGATGATAAAAAATAGTGTCACCTTTGAATTGTTTCAATAGCCTATAAATAGTAAAGAATCCCTACATTAGAAATATCATTTCACGAAATAAAATACACCATAATCCATGTGTAATTTGATAAATGAATGGAAATAACTATCAATGGGCAATAATAATAATAAAAATATACCCATAGATATTATTTTAAGGATGTATTGAGGTTTATACCACATATTTGATAGTGTATGAATCCAATACTCGCTCATTACTTAATCACTAGTATCAATTGATATACCATCACTCTTATTGGTAACTCCAATTTTTTCACATTTCTAGTAACCTACAAATTCCAAACTCTTTGTTTTCATGGAGTTTTTGTGAGGTTATGGGTGCAAACATATTGGAGATTGGCATCCTAAGGTTGATATTGGTACCTTCAATTTTCTAGATACCATGATAGTTTTATGGTTGCTAATCCCAAGGATCCTCCTTAATTGATACCATGATAGTTTTATGGTTGCTAACCCCAAGGGTCGTCAATTGGTAGACGCTCATGTGAAAGTTAACATAGGCCTCAAGATCAAATCCCATTGAGTTACTTGGTGTTACCAGTTGATATTCCATCTAGTGATTACCATCACCCTCCATCCTCAAAACCATGGAAAAGGGGGAAATCCACATAACCCACCCCAATCCTCATGGAACATATTGAAACAACCCAATGTCCAGGCTATAGATGGGTTGTGGAGCCCACTATAATGAACTAGACAATCAATGTATGAACTCCAAGACTCAAAGCACTATCCATGAAAACCTAACCTATTATGTTTCTCTTTCCTAAGAAAGAGACCCCGAGAATATGTCCATGTAAACCCTAACATCCTTCATGTTGTTCTTGCCTATGAAATAGATTCGAAGCATCTCTCTGTGTAAGCCCTTACCTTCTTCCTATTTTTTTCCTCACAAAGAGACTCAATGAATTCATCTATATAAGCCTAAGCTTCTTCCTATTGTTTTTCTTCGAAAGGAGGTCAAATAATGAAAAATGCAAGGATAGGCTAAGCAAGGAAACTATGTTCTCAAAAATAAAGGTTCTCCAAAGAAACAAGTATCAACCAAGGAACCTCCTTCTTTGAGCTTCTTCATTACTCCCCATCTCAATGGATTGGCACTTTCTAGTGCTTTAACACTTTCATTCTGTTAGGTTCATTTTTTTTCTTTTAGGCATTCCTTGGGGATGTATTTTTGCCTCCCCCCTTATCATCTTTGTCTATTGTATTCATTTTACAATTCCATGCATCAATTTGATCTTTATTGAACATGAATATTTAAATTAAATTAAATCAAGTATTATAAACAAAATATTATATATATGTTACGGAGAGAAAATCCTATGGCTTGGGGTACCACAACAGATAGCTTAACTCCAGAAATCAATCCTTTCCTATATGCAAGAGAAACCAAACAACTAACACTAAAGGATCTCGATTCGTATCTTATTCTGGACGGTTGATGTAGATCCCCATTGAGCTTTCCAACTTCAGCTTGAATTGATAAATCGCTTCCTCAACATTCAATAAACAAGACAAGCATACTATATATAATTATGTTAGCTCTACTCTAGCATATATAATCAATAACATATAAGCATTTGAAATAATCCATGGATAAAATATTCATTCAAACACACATTATTGGATGGGAAAATATATTTCTATTAGTATAAAATTAGAGATTACAATGAATACAACCTCTGTCGGCACATCTACGAATCGGAGAAACCGAGTCCCCCACTTGGGCCTCCACCACTTCAATCCTCCATCTCTCGATAGCAAGCTCACAAGTAAAAGATAAGCATGGGAAGAACACAAAAGTGCTCCAAGGGACAAAGGGGATGCAGACTCAAGCACAAGTTCCGACAATAATGGACTATAGTTATCTTTCTCTCAATTCATCATGCCTTCAATGTATCCAAAGTGTTCCTTATATTTCTCTTCAATGGTGTAATGAAAGGTCAAATCCGAGCGATCTCAAGGCATATGGAAGGCCAGGAGACAAGTGAGTTGGATCCACATCAAGGAAAACTCCAAAATAATTTGGCCTTTTGCACACATCCCGATGTATGCGGTTTTAGGAGTCAAACCCGCATATATATGTGATAAAGGGTTTAAAAGTTGCATATGGAAACTTTTACATGTTTTTAGGGATGATCAAGGAAACATCAAAGGAACAAAATGGTCCATGGGGTCTAAGGAGTCTTCATAGGGATAGGGAAGGCCATAAAAGTGTGATTCACCATGTGTGGTAAAATCAGCTATAACAGATGCCACCTAATGTGTGAGGTTAGAGGGGTCATACGATGGCCGAAATACATCATAAGTCCATCCCAGAAATGAAGTGATGAAGAACCTAGTGGAAGAACCAGCCATCCAATCAGCACTGTAAAATGATACAACTCTGCATATAACTGCAAATACATATAGTAGTCCTGGATACATAAGAGTACAATAGCCATGAATAGGCATGATACAATATGACATATGTGGTCATCGCCACATATAATACACATAGATCAGAATCTCCATAATGAAGATATATAAAGGATCATGATCTCCATGAAGACTAAAGATATATAACAGATCAAGATCTCCATAATGGCTGGAAATGTCTGAAATATACTGGAATCAAGTCACAAGAGCTGAAATCTCATGAACATTGGCACGATCAAGGAGGTAGCATATATGAGATGCCACCAGTATGGAAGGTCTTCTACACACACCGCTACGAGTACATGTCCTACTATGTGAATAGAGGTGTCGAGGTTGAACATAGTAGTCCATCATCTGATTACTAGTCATTGATGTATACCGTTAACCGACGTGAGATCATCCACCGATAATGAAAATGGGAATCAAGGTACTAGAGTGAAAACTAACAAGTGTGAATAAATGTGTTGAGGTTGAACACTTAAGAGAATCCATCGATCAGGGGACATTGATGTATTCCCAAAAAATTTTCAATGGCAAGAGAACCTGCCACTGATGACTGCAAGTCTCAAGGCACTCAAAGATGACTCTAGATTCCTATCCCAGAATAAATGATCTGAAGTCATTGGGATGAAATCCGCTGGAAGGAGGGCATTAAGGATCCCCCATCATCTAACACAAGGTACTCAGCAAAGCTGTATGATGTGGAAGGACTCGATCATAAGGTGCACAAACTAGTAACTGTACCGAGAATGGCTGACATGCAAAGTCAAGATAACTGAGGAATGGCTGACTCAGGTTTCAACTTCCTTCGAACAAGAGCATAACGGTGAATGGTGACTGAATATAGGTAGCATAAACTCAATATGCAAAACTGGGACATCTCTGCGACACAGGAGGCATAGACAGAGGCTCCATAGGGACTGGAAGCTTAACCAGTCGGTGGAGATAAACTCAGATAAACGAGTACAACTCCTAAAGTCAAACTATTAACCCAACCAATGGATATGATATACAGTGCTCTGTTTGAAGGCAACACGACTTGATTGCTGCCAAAGATAACATCTTTCCTTGTCTGTATTTTGGTTTTTTATTTTTTTTGGACTTTTTCAAATATTTGAAAATCTTGAAAAAGAATAAAATTGCTTTAAAGTTACAGACTAGGAGGAGACGAGTGTCAAATGGGAAAACAAATTAGTTCCAAGTAGTGGCACATACCTATGCTCAATGCAAGGATACATGTGTAGGATAGTGACACTCGGGGGAAAGTCCCATCCTAGTAAAAATAGGGAATCAAGCTGCAAAGGATATATAAAATGGCTCTGCATGGCTAGACATGAGACAAGCTCAGGCTATATGGCTGATACTCAAAGTCAGGGGAGTTGGCATAAGGATCAATAAGGCAGGAAAAGCTCATGATAATGCAATTACAACTTGACATAAGGGAGTTCGAGGGAAATAGTCCAGCAAAAGATCAAGAGGAGTATGAGGCTCTTGCGAAATGTCATGGAAATACTATACAATGGACTCCCACACCCTAAAAGAGAAAATTGTCAACATGGGCACCAAATACAAATAAGGAGCTAACTAGGGTACCCATGTAAGGTCAAGCACTACCATTCAAATCATGCCACTTCTAAAACAACAAGAAGGTTATGTGACAAGATAGAATGGGTTCATACCTACGGTTATGATGAAACAGTCATAAGGTCATGCAAAATGCAAATGGTGGTGAAAACTAACCTATATACCAGTTTAGACATGATACCTAAAATCGGCACGAACGGGTCAAAACAATGGTCGAAACAACACTCAAAATGGTATCCTACATTATATATTAGTCGAAAAATGGTCCAAAAGGATTAGAAACGGTCCAAACTATAGAAAAGGGGGTAAAAATTTCTATAAATAGTAAAAAATTCAAAACATTATATAACATTTGAAATTTTTACCCAATTGAGCTCAGAACTTCAAACGCAAATTCCTGGAGATCCAATCGACGAAATCTGCCACCGTTTTTTCCAGGTAATTTCCCATGCCCTTCTCTTTCATTTTCATGTAAACTTTTCGATTTTCCATGGTCAATTTGGATTTCTAGGCCACCCTAAAGTATGCACCTTGGTCCACATGGAAATCGAGGATTTGTTTGTGTATAGGGCTGGATATACGCAGAAAAAACCCTCAAAGTCACGTACATACGCAGCTGCG
Source organism: Pseudotsuga menziesii (assembly GCA_001517045.1). Classification (NCBI taxonomy): domain Eukaryota; kingdom Viridiplantae; phylum Streptophyta; class Pinopsida; order Pinales; family Pinaceae; genus Pseudotsuga; species Pseudotsuga menziesii. The sequence continues at coordinate 186,515 of LPNX010325552.1, read as the reverse complement.
GTTAAGGTTTTTAAGGATTTCTAATGACCCAAACTTGATTTAAACATGCAGGATGGTTCTAGAATGGAGATAACGTGAGCACGGGGATGTAGAAGAAGCAGTACATGGTGATCAATGGCACAATAGGCTCTTCATGCATGCGAGCTCTACAAATTTTGGTGTCTTGGTGGCTTAAGAGTCAAACCAAGACTGCTGCAGATTCTAGTAGACTACTGGGATCTTGACTTAGAGTCTTTTCAGATCGATGGGATGTCCCTCACCATAGAAGTGGAGGACATATACTTTATTACTGGACTTTCTCGATGGGGGGAGGTGGTGAAACTACGATCTCGCGGGCCTGGAGGTGGCCTCACCATCGATGAGTACATAGCCTTGTATTGTTATCCGGACACGGAGAAGGTTGGGAGTCATATCCCAACTTATTCCATACAGGTGCTAGGCCTAAAGGTGATACTACTGACACTGGGCAGGATAGAAGAGCTAGCTTCACTCCACTAGGCCTCATGGCCTCTGATGTTCTATGCAGTGGAGTGCATGAGACCCACTATGTACGATTGGAGCACTGCACTACTAGGCAACATGAAACACCAACTTAGTGAGTGTAATATGGGTATAGTACGAAACTTCGGTTTCAGTAGCATACTGAGCATGTTTTTATTTGAGAGTGTTATTGGATTGAGCCCTAGAGTTGACATTCCTCTTCATGGAGTTTGAGATCCGGCCCAACGACATTGGGCAGATGTGATGCATAGACTGGGTGGAGGTAGGGTGTCCAATCCCTATCCAGTTGATATATTTCCATGGTGGAAATGATAGATAGTTGCCATCGATGATTATCCCTATGAGAGGATAGATTTCCGGGGAGACCCCGACATGCCATTACCACCAGGATCGGCATACAGTGACATTGGTAACGAATCTCAACCCTCTTTTTAAAATTTTTGAGTTATTTAATTTTTTTGGTGTTTTTTGATATATGGAATCAAAAATACATGTTTTTGCGTGACAACACACAGTGACATCCTATCATATATATGCAGATGTAGGACCACGGCGGCCTGAAGGCTTCCCTCATCATAGACAGAGGGGAAGAGGAGATGAAATTACGAGTGTGGATGCAGAGCGGATGCTCCAAATAATTCATACCAATTTTTTGAGGCTGACACACAAGGTACCCATGGTGTAGGTCAAGGACCTTCCTGAGGCCATTCATCGTCAGGTGGTGGGTGTGCCACGAGCATGGGTGCGATTATTTAGACGGCTATCTAGATCTGTGGTGACATTCCACGATTATAACCCCCCTCCTCCTCCCCAATATTAGATACCTGGGAGTGATACATTTTGTACTACCGTGTATTTATATTTTGGTGGCTTGAGAGCCCCATTTTTGTATTATGACACTATGTATTACCACATTTTGGATTTTTTAATGAAATTTTTTTATGATGATCGGTTTATTTATTTACATGTGTAAAAATGTATATTTGTGATGAGCTTATTGTCTATGAAACAAATGCCAATCTAACACATAGTTAGCATATGATTCAACAACTTGATTATAAATTCCTGGAACATGTATGTATGTTATGTTTTCAAATTGTTGCTCTAACAATCTCACATGTAAGAATCTCCGTAATAATGTTGGATCTCTAACATGATACAAGCCATTAAGTTGTGACACTACTAACTCCAAATCAAGATGTACCTCAAGAGAGAGAACACCATGTAAAATGGAATCCCATAGAAGCTCGATAACGGCACTATATTCAACAACATTGTTTGAAGAGGGTCGTAAACATACACCTCCTGAAGACAACACTTGAACCGTAGGAGTATAAATCACCCAAGCAGCAGAGGCTGAGTGTTGAGTGTGAGGGCTTGTGCCATCTGCAAATCCTATATAGATGGAAGACTCCCTTAACATCTGCCATAAGAAACAAAAGTTAATCAACAAACCCAATCACCATAAGAAAGACCTAACTATATAAAAATGTTGTACAAAAATATACAATAGTCAACCCTGGCTGAAAATCATGCATAGTACTTTTTAAGATAGAGCCCATTTCTAGGCTCCGCCAAGGCCGTCCCCTCGTAATCTACTAGCTCATAAGCACCCTTCTCTAATACATGTTTAACCACGTAAGGACCATGCCACATGGGGTTGAATTTTCCTGCCCCCAAGGGTTCTTTAGCTTGATCCCACAAAAGGACCAAATATCCTTCACTAAACCTCCTTGGACGGACAGATTTATCATAATGGACCTTAACGCGATGCTTATTCACTTCTAGAGCCACTAAAGCATCTCGGCATTATTCATCAAGCTGCTCTAAATGGACCAAACGTTCCTCCAATGGAGAAGTGTCCAGTAAGAGCTCTATGGATAGCTTCAACGAAGGGATTTCGCACTCAAATGGAAATACAGACTCCACTCCATGCACAAGCTGATATGGAGAAAAACCAGTGGTAGTCTTAACCACGGTCCTATAAGCCCACAAAGTAGGATATAACACAATATGCCAATTGGTCTTGCTTTGTGCGATGGTTCGTTGGAGAATAGACTTGAGTGAATTGTTCACTGCTTCAACTTGTCCATTCGCTTGAGGGTAATAAGAAGAAGAATGCTCCTGCTTATGCCCTAACTTCGAAGCCAACTATTCCATCATATGATTTTGAAAGTGCCTACCATGGTCAATGAAAAGCTCTTTCAGAATACCGAACTGAGTAATAATTTGGTTGAATACGAAGTGTGTGGCTGTCTCATCGTCGAATTTAACTGTAGGCATAGCCTCAGCCCATTTTGTGAAGTAGTTAACAGCCATGATAATATGATGATGCCCCCTAGTTGAAGCTGGGTTACAATCCATAAAGTCAAGCCACCACTTAGTGAAGGGATCGATGGTGATAATTGGATGTAATGGGGTAGGACGTGAGTGCATATTACGTGTGAACACCTAATAAGGGTGGCACTTCTTGACCGCATTAACACAATATTTAAAGATTGACAACCAGAAATAACCCACTCTCAAGATTTTTTGTGCTGTAGAAAGCCCATATAAATGACCACCACACGCCCCTTCGTGGAAATCATTCAGCACAAGCTTATCCTCCTCATGAGTTAAACAACAATGTAGAATGGAATCTACCCCACGTTGGTACAATGTGTTATCCACTATGAGGTAATTCTTAGAAACATGATGTAACCGTCATCGTTCATCCCATGAAAGGTGACTAGGGACCTTCAATGTTTGTAAATATATGATAATGTCTCCATACCATGGATCAAGAGTTGAGATCAAGGATATGTGCTCATCGACAAACGTATCTTCACAAGCTTCCTCCTCCTCCTCGCTTGGGAAATCAGATATAAGCTCTACAAAAATCAATGATATCTTTGATTTTGCTGAAACAAACTCAAGATCAAATTCTTGCAGGATGACAATCCACTTATTATACTTTCCCCCTATCATCCTTCTAGTGAGGACAAATTGAAATGGATTGACATGGGCAACTACCAAGGTTTGGCGAAGAATAATACAGTGTCTCAATATTTGAACCGCATGAACGGTAGCTAAGGAAAGCTTCTCCACATTGGAATAATGGATCTCCGCATCTATAATGTTTCAGCTCAGATAATATATGACATGCTCTTGGAGCTCCTCATCCTCTTGAAATAAAACCATACAAATCATCTCCATGGACGCGGCCACATAAAGTAGAAAGTCATGGCTATAGTCAGGTGGACTAATCACCAGGGCCGATGCTAAGGCTTGCTTAAGCACATCAAAGTACTCATGGGATCACTCATCCCAGCAAAAGGTAGTGTCCTTATTCAAAAGACGCATAAAGCCTCTAGTCAAATTGGCAAAATTCACGACGAATCTCCATAATAAGTTTGCCATGCCTTGCAAAGATTGAAGATGTCTAATTTTTTTTGGGGGAGACAATTGAAGTATTGCCTCAACCTTTGAAGGGTCAAATCTTATACCCTCTTTGGAGACAATGAACCCTAATAAGCGATCAGACTTCACGCAAACGATGCACTTGTGAGGATTTAACCTGACCAAATAATGGCGGAACCTTTCGAACACTAATCTCAAATGGTGGGAATGACACAATCTCATACAAGAATGAGTAGCAAGGTCATCCAAAAATAATTCAATAATCAATTTGAGATCATGGAAGATCAAGGTCATAGCCCACTGAAAAGTGGCTCCAGTGTTTTTAAGGCTGAAGGGCATCTTTCGATATGCAAAGGTACCTCAAGGACAAATGAAAGCAGTCTTATGTTGGTCCTCGGGTTTAATCTGTATCTGATTGTATCTGAAAAAGCCATCCATAAAAGAAAATACCTTGCTTCCTGCACACTCATCCAAAATCTCATCGATAAATGGTGTGGGAAAATTATCTTTAGGACAGGCATGATTCAAGTCACGGAAATAATTGCATATGCGGATCGTTCCCTGCTTCTTATCAACTGGAATGGGGTTCTAAACCCACTCTGTCAAGGGAATGGGATAGATAAAACTGGCATTCAACAACTTTTCTATCTCAGCCTTAATTGCGGGTGCTTTCCTAGGATTCACCGCACACAAACGTTGTCGAACAGGATTAGCATCGGGATAAGTTTTAATCTCATGTTCAATAATGAGAGGGTTGATACCTGGCATTTCCTCGTATGACCAAGCAAATACATCATGAAATTCTTTGAATAGCTTGGTATACTCTTGAATCTCAGCATGGGAAGATTCTGCCCCAATATAGACATTCTCAATCTTTTTAGGATCGCGAGAGATATTGTTAGGAATGGTAGGAGATATATTTTCCATGTTTCCATCAACCATCGGACCAGGAGAGCTTAATGGAACCATGGGACTACCAATTCTCTCACTGAGAATCTCCCTATAGTATTCACACTCCAAAAGGTAAAGCTTGGGAAAAAAATAAGATCTATGATGCAACTCTTTTCAAGGTGGCTCAACCCCAAACATAGCCTCAATAATAGCCTCATTTGAAGGAAAAACACTATCAAGGCAGTCATGTGTGTGAAAAGATTGCACTTCCCATGCAGGTCGCACATAAGGGTCCTCCTCCTCTGTCCGCGAAGAGGAAGGACTAGGCTCTGCAATAGATCCAAGATTAGCTTGATATGCTATCATAGTTGTAGGCAATGGCACGTCTGTTTCGATGGGATCATATGAAGGATTTGATGTAGGAAGAATCCAAGGATCCTCCATATGGTTTGTGCGAAAAGACACCAATCTCATAGATGACGAAGCCTCACTAGAACTAGACCCTATCATAAGGACGGGTGCAAGACAACTAAAGATTCCCATAAGGGATGGATACATGCCAACACCCACACTCCCAGTTGCCGGCTGAGAGTGCTAGACAATTAGGATAGAAGCTCCCAAAGATGTGGTAACAAGCGGATTCTTGAATGACGTTTGATAAATTGTAACTATATTCCCATTAAACGGAAAGCATACAACTTGAAATAGAGAAGAAGCTACGGCATGCATGTTGTACATCCAATTCCTTCCCAGCAACAAATTGTAGTCAAGGGGCACATCAACCACCTCGACCTCTATCGCAACGGTCTTCCCTCCCAAACAGACCTTAAGAGAAGGAAGAATGCCATGCGATCGAAACGATCTTCCATCAAAACCAGTCAACATGGTAGCATATTTAGATAACTCAGGGGAACCCAAACCATTCCAACATGCCAAAGACATCACGAAAGTAGCAGTGCCTTCGTCAATCACAGTGCATTTGATGATCATGTTAAGACATTCTACATGAATCAAGAGAGACACATAGTAAGGCAAGCGAGGCTGAAGTCCTGTGGTTTCAAACTTGATGATAGAGGAAGAATTATCATCATTAAAACCAAAAGCAGAAAGCAAAGCTTTCCTTTGCGAAGGATAACTCTAAAGTACTTTGAGTGCAGACATCGCACAAGGACTGTGGCCTAAATCCTCGATAACAGAATAGTTTTGGGTGGCTCGGGCATTAGGATTGTGCCCTGAACGCTTAAGGACTCCCTTAGGAATGTGAGGAGAAAATTCAGTTTTATCCATAGGTTTTTCAATACGCAAAGGACTCTCAGGTGGAGTAGGTTCCTTTCCAAGGTCTGGTTGTGATGAACCATAGTTCTTCACACGAGTCAGAACCTTAGCAACATGCACCATATTGATGCAACCATGACTACTACAAGCCTCTGACGGATCTTAATCCCCACCATATTGATCATGGGTCCTCAAGTTCATGTTTTGATTATGAGGTAAAGGGTTGGTTACCACAGCTAGGACCTGCGCTATGAATCTCGAGGCTTCTTCTATTCGAGGACACAAGTGAGTGAGGTGATCATCCTTACACAACTTGCAAGGAAACTTAACCTTACATTTATTTTGCTCGTCCACCCCAACATTTCAGGCATTCTTGTCATTAGAGTTGGCATTTTCATTCTTATTCCCACCCTTATGATTGTTTTTACCCTTCTTTTTATTCCTTTCGGGTTGCTGGTTACCCTTCTGGTCCGACGATTGTACCGCAAGCACACTTGCTGTTTGGGTGGGTTGAGATGAAGCCATGGCTTGTCTCAAGGTAGATTGGTTGATAGATAATTGAATGACCTTTTTCAAAACTGAATCCACAGGATTGGTACTCGTACAACCAACAATGCCATCGGCATGTGGTCCAGGTTTGACCTTAGGGTCGAAACTAGAACGCAGAGCATTAGGAATGATCTCATATAAAAAACTGGACTGAGAATAAATCAAGTCCAATTCCTCTGCCCTAAAAATGGCTTGTTCCTCATCCTGAACTTTGGATGTAGAAAAATCCTTTGCTATATAAGGTAGTAACAATTTAAGGAACCACTTGAGGAGAAACTACGACGGTATGAAGGCTTTAATCAATCTCTTCCATCTACGCCACTCTTGGATATGGTCCGAGATATGCATGGATTTATCCTACCGAAATGTCGACAAGAGTTTAGTACCAACGTCGTAACACACTGGTAGCTGGAAGTGGTTGAAAAAATTCATAACTAGGTCATCTAACAAAGCGAATGCCCCCCTAGGTAGCTCTATGTACCATTTCACGGTAGGCCTGGTGAGGGTGCATTGAAATAGCCTTAAATGAATCAAATCATCATGTAAGGGGTTAGAAGAGCACCGTAGGTGAAATGTAGTAACATGTTCACTCAGATCTTCTCCTGGTTTTCCCTCAAACTTGGGAATATCCAAGGGAAGCTTCGTAGGGACAGCCAGCCAAGTCGGGTCATAAGATACTGGATCATTCGTTAGTCTCGACAAGTCAGGAAGACTTAATGTTGCGAGGAAAGGGAGCCCAAGTTGAGCAAGTCTATGAGGTGCTCCCTGATAATTTTGGTTCACATAGGGTTGATGACTGTAACCACCATGGTCATGGCCATAGTAGCCTCCTCCCATTTGACCTGTGCAGGGTGGCATGGAAGCACCATAATGTGGTGTACCTTGAATATGTGGAGCTACAATGCCATAATTCAGAGAGTAAGCGGGTTGTTGATACCTGTACCCATAAGGTGAATAAATTTGTGCATATTGCGGTCCATAATATGGTCCATAAGAAGCCCCATGATATATCCCATGAGAAACTCCATAGGTAGGAATAGATGTTCCGGAAATAGCAGTATGACCTCCAAAAGTAGGAATACAACCTCCCGATACAACAAGAGGTACTTGACTCGGAGACACAATGACGCAAGTAGCAGCAGTACGCACATGACTCGTAGCAACATTTCGGCCTGAAGGACCACGTGAATGTGGGGGAGGAATAGCATTCAAAGAAGTAGGAAGAGAGGACGAAGGGACATGTGAAATCACATAAGTGGTATTCCCTACATTCACTCGTCTAGGCTCTGGTATTCGAATAGGATCACTAGCACTAGGTCTAGGACGAATATGTGATGTGACCTCCACCGTCGGGATGGAGGGTGTAATGTGACTCAAGTTCCCAAATCTCTCCACATGGAAGTGACTAGGAATGCCCCCAGGCATAGTGTTAGGTTCAAAATCCGACTCGAAATGTTGTACCAAATCATGTGTAGGAATACTAGACATATCATAACTACCATAACTAGTGTTTGCGGGTTTATGATGAGTCTCATCGCTCGACATCCAATACCAGTGACCTGAGAATGAGGGATCATACCTAGAGTGTGTAGGTACATCATGTGAAGGATCATACCCAAAGTGTGTAGGTATATCATGTGAAGGATCATATGTAGGGGTAGGATTTTCTTCTTCAACCTCATGAAGTGAAGAAGGTAGCTCAGGAATTTCATCTTCATGATCTCCCATTGTGTGTGAATCAATGTGAGTATGAGTCCGCCTGTACCATCTGCTTCTCTCTCCCAAAGGAGGAGGAGATGTAGAAGGCATAATTCCTGCTAAACGATGATAACAGCGAGGAGCTGCACTTGAATCCACAATGACTCAAAAAAAAATGAAAAAGACTCTCTAAATTACGCAAACCTTACACAAGCTAACATGCAAAAAGCATAGACCAATATAATCTAAATCCAATCACAAGCAAACAAGGGTAGGATATGTGAGCTCCCAAATGAAGCAGGTATGTATCACCTAGGAGAGGCTTAAGACTCCCATACACAAAAAGCGGAGGTTCGTAACCAATTATTGTGGCCCTCAGCTTCAACGCATATAGCGACTGTGCTGCCTGACCCCAACCTAGCTAGGACACCCATAGAATAACCCCTACAAAGTACCCCCTCGATAACCTAGGTAAGGCAACTAAGGTCACCTCAATATAATCAATGCTTAGGCGGACAATCACAGGTAGGATTGACCGTATGGGCAGGGTAGAAAAGCCCAAAACTCTCGAAAGATCCCCCAGATATGAATACAATCCTGGAAATATCTCTGGTGCCACCCAGTTATGACTAGAGGCCATCCCAATCAATAACCACTCACACTGCCTCATGCTTAACTCCCTTGTAAGAGGAGGATCTTGATAAACACTAATTATACCAAGGAATTTCACACTCTCACCTAGACAGACACATACATGTTGTTGTTTAGTGGTCTTGGAGAATTTACTCACAATGAAATATTCCAAGACCCTAAAACCTAATCTTGTTAGTGTACCCTATCAAAGAAAATAGTAAAATCCATGTTAATTAAGCATTGATTTTATTTGGCTTTATTACTAAAAAAAGGTAGATGGTCGTGCAACCAATGGTGTTATGACGCAACATGAAGTAAAATGCACACCTAACAATCAATGCAAATGCATTGTGTTGAATGAAAAGCAAGGCATGCTACTATGTGTAATGCAAAATTCTTCTTCAAATGTGAAATGCAGTCATTCCTATATGAAAGACTAACTAGTACTTCTCTAATCAAACCTAGTGCAAGTACCATGCAAAGTGCGAAGTGCAATGCATAATGATGCAAAGAAGCAAATATTTTTGGATTTTTTGAATAAAAATGAGATACTAAAGCAAAAGAATGATTCTACTACCCCCATACTTGGAAAGCACAATCAAACAACACTCACACAAAGTACTAAGGTAAAAGAAATCTAATGCACTAATCCCAAAACAAAAAATCGAAAATGCAATGACAAGAACATTCTTAAAAAATAAATTTACCCTAAACAAAGGTGTCTCTGGTCAGAAACGGAGGTGTATATAGACTCTAGCAGTATCAAAGGAGACTTAGCAATCATCAAAATTCACCCAGCAATAATCAATCTTCCTCTAAAAGGAAAAAGTAAGGGCATACGCGACCGTTCATAGTAAAACTACGTATGTACGTGGATACAACAGTCAAAGCCACATGTATACGCAACTGTGAGTAAAAAACTCATGTATAGGAAGAGAAATGTATAAAAATGAAGGCAAATGGATAAACTGAGACAAAATTCACACCAATAAGACACTATCAGGAAAACATGCCACCATACCCGACTCAGAAACAGAGAAATAAGAGCAATTCAAGAACATTGAATGCTGATAAAACCCCCAAAGGACAACTACTAGGAAATCCCCAGCGGAGTCACCTATTCTGTTACGGAGAGAAATTCCTATGGCTTGGGGTACCACAACAGACAGCTTAAATCCATAAATCAATCCTTTCCTATATGCAAGAGAAACCATACAACTAACACTAAAGGATCTTGATTCATACCTTATTTAGACGGTTGATGTAGATCCCCATTGAGCTTTCCAACTTTAGCTTGAATTGATAAATTGCTTCCTCAACATTCAATAAACAAGACAAGCATACTATATATAATTGTGTTAGCTCTACTCTAGCATATATAATCAATAACATATAAGAATTTGAAATCATCCATGGATAAAATATTCATTCAAACACACATTATTGGATAGGAAAAGATATTTCTATTAATATAAAATAATAGATTACAATGAATACAAACTCTGTTGGCACGTCTGCGAATCGGAGAAACCGAGTCCCCCACCTGGGCCTCCACCACTTTAATCCTCCATCTCTCGATAGCAAGCTCACAAGCAAAATATAAGCTTGGGAAGAACACAAAATTGCTCCAAGGGACAAAGGGAATGCAGACTCAAGCACAAGTTCCGACAACAATGGACTATAGTTCTCTTTCTCTCAATTCCTCATGCCTTCAATGTATCCAAAGGGCTCCTTATATAGCTCTTCAATGGGGTAATGAAAGGTCAAATCTGAGCGATCTCAAGGCATATGGAAGGCCAGGAGACAAGTGAGTTGGATCCACATCAAGGAAAACTCCAAAAGAATTTGGCCTTTTGCACACATCCTGATGTACGTGGTTTTAGGGGTCAAACCCACGTATATACGCAATAAAGGGTTTAAAAGTCGCGTATGGAAACTTTTACATGTTTTTAGGTATGATCAAGGAAACATAAAAGGAACAAAATTGGTCCATGGGGTCTAAGGAGTCTGCATAGGGACAGGGAAGGCCATAAAAGTGTGATTCACCATGTGTGGTAAAATCAGCTATAACAATATATATAACCCTAAGGAAGATTTAATGGTCACTAAAATCATTTTTTTCCTATGATTATTTTTTAAGGATTCGTGACATACACGCCTACTCATTTCCTTTGTCTATTTTTTCCCCATTAAGAGATTGACCTCCACAATCGTGTTGGTCTAGTCCCCTTGACAATCATAATTAAGCATAATTACTGGATTCAGCCTTGGGATTAACCACACCCAAATCAGATTCTCAAATTCTTCCACCTCGTTTTGAATAACATAAAGCTTTTTACGTAGGATAATGTAGGATAATGTAGGATAATTAGGGTTACTTAGGGTTAGGGTTTTGAATCCCTAATTCCTAATTTTAGGATGATTGGCACACTTGTATCAAACTCTTCAGTCAATTCAGATCGCACACTAGTTCTTGTAACTTTGTAATTAAGAAATCAACTACCACTTAGGATCTCATTACTTTTGCACCTTCACCCAACCTAAGACTTGTCAAAGCTAACCTAAAATGAAACAACACTCCCCCTAGTGGCACTCATGGCACCTAAAGTAACTACTTATAGGTTTGAACTTGCTCTATCTTCCTTCTCTTTTTGCTATAGATCGTATGTCTACTTAGTGGGACACCAAATCACATTAATCATTGTTACCAGACATAGAAACTCAGTATATTATGAAAATATGATTTTCAAATTTTCAAAAACTTGAAACTAAATTTAAATTTAAGTTTAAATTTAAAGAAGAAAAATATAAAATTAATTACCATTTTACACAATATTACATACATAAGTATTTTATTATTAAATATTAAAATATTTATAAAAAAATTCATAAACTACTATACAGTTATAAAGTCAAAAAAATTTTGATTAGAAAGAGAAAATTGTAGTTTACGCAAGGGTCAATATTACATTACTCGTTAATAATACATTAGTGGTATCTTGTAACAATTATTTTGACAATGATCAAGGTGTGAAGAGGGAGCCCAAAATGATATGTGAAGGTGCAACATGCTCCTATATGGTGTGCCTCCATTCTACTGTAGTTTGAAGAGATGTTGGCGAGTTTGCTTTGTACATTCGCTTGGTGCAAGGTGAGAGTAGCAAGATGTAGACATCAAAGGGATGGGGTAGGACACATAAGGTTCTTTGTACATTAGCTTTAGAATTATTCCCTGGTCTGAGTGATATTTGATGTTTCCTTTCCCTTTTTCCATCCCCTTGGTTTCATCAAATCATTGAGGAAGGCATGATATAGTTAATTTAAGAGCCTTTTGATTTGTGCAGAATAGTCTTTTTTGGTTCTTTCTACTATGGGATTTCCTTGGGGTTGCCTTAGGGTTGAAAATTAGTATGGGAAAACAAGTTAATATTACCTTAGGGTTGAAAATTAATACGGGAAAACAAGCATCATCATGACAAGCTAAAAGGAATAGATCAAAAAATATTACAAACTGATATAAATGTATTTAAAACATTCTTTTCATTCCTGAATGTGCCAAGTAGCAGATATGGAAATGTTCGCTCTTCACCACCATGGATTATATATATATATATATATATATATATATATATGATTGTTGTAGGTTACCACTAGGAAACATGCCTCTGAAGTGTTGGGTTATGCACTATAGAGTAACACTGAAGAGGTTAAAACATCCACTCTACAGGATCTCCAAGAACTCAACATAATTATTTGTCCATTACTATAAAGGTGATGTACTAGAAGATTTGCCTAGACTTGTTGATTTCACCATGAATTTGAATGTAAATGATAAACAGATAGGAGCACTAAGCAAGCTACAACACTTTGTAGGAAATCGAATGAGTAGAGATATAATGTCTGCAGCAGTCTGCATACATCCTTCACTTGAATGATGTTAGTTCTTGGTGATCCTATAGAGTGGATGTTTGGTTGCTCTATCAGTTGCTTCTTGGAATCTATAATAAACTTGGCCCAATATCATGATTTGATCGTGGGGTTCTTAGTTCACTGGAAATTGGGTTAGGTAATACTTGGCCATTAATGGATAATCATGAGTCTTATGGTTTATGCTTTGGGTATTGAAGAAAGTACTAGGTATTTTGATGTCCTCCATTTTTTATTTGAACATTTTATGTCAATTTTCACCGTGTCTAATTTTTTTTCCCCTCTTACAATTAACACGATAAGATGACCTTTCTGGTTTAGATAGTTATTTAGCTTTAGAATTATTCCCTGGTGTGAGTGATATTTGATGTTTCTTTTCCCTTTTTCCACCCCTTGGTTTCATCAAATCATTGAGGAAGGCATGATATAGTTAATTTAAGATCCTTTTGATTTATGTGGAATAGTCATTTTTGGTTCTTTCTACTATGGGATTGCCTTAGGGTTTCCTTAGGGTTGAAAATTAGTATGGGAAAACAAGTTATCATTTCCTTAGGGTTGAAAATTAATATAGGAAAACAAGCATCATCAAACAAGATAAAAGGAATAAATCAACAAATATTATAGACTGATATAAATGTATTTAAAACATTCTTTTCATTCCTAAACATGCCAAGTAGCAAATCTGGAAATGTCCTCTCTTCACCACCGTGGATTATATATATATATATATATATATATATATATGATTGATGTAGGCTACCACTGGGAAATATGCCTCTGAAGTGCTAGGTTATGCACTACAGAGTAGCATTGAAGAGGTTAAAACATCCACTCTACAGGATCTCCAAGAACTCAACTTCATTATTTGTCCATTACTGTAAAGGTGATGTACTAGAAGATTTGGCTGGACTTGTTGATTTCACCGTGAAGTTCAACGTAAATGATAAGAATAGAGGAGAACTAAGCAAGCTACAACAATTTGTAGGAAATCGAATTAGTAGAGATATAATGTCTATAGCAATCTACATACATTCTTCACTTGAATGATGTTAGTTCTTGGCGATCCTGTAGAGTGGATGTTTGGATGCTCTATCGGTTGCTTCTTGGAATTTATAATAAACTTGGCCCAATATCATGATTCGACCGTGAGGTGCTTAGTTCACTAGAAATTGGGTTAGGTAATACTTGGCCATTAATGGACAATCATGAATCTTATGTTTTATGCTTTGGGTCTTGAAGCAAGTACTAGGTATTTTGATGTCCTCCATTTTTTATTTGAACATTTTATGTCAATTTTCACCGTGTCTGATTTTTTTTTGCCCCTCTTACAATTAAAACAAGTTAGTGTTTCCTTAGGGTTGAAAATTAATATGGGAATACAAGCATCATCATGAATATACATACTAAATCGGCATAAAAATTTGTTTCTTAGAGCAGTATGGGTGAACAATATAAGACTACAAATCAATGATAAGTTAGGGATAATCTTCATTATAAAAGGACCTTTGGGTAGGCACAACAGGGCATCAATTCATCCTCCATTGGAGTCCTTCAACCATTCATCTCGCTCCCCTTCATTTGTAGGTCTCAAAATATTTACTTTGGGAACAAAGTACTTATACAGTTTGATCAAAGCCATCAGCTGTGCAAGATGCTGAAAGTAACGCTATTGTTTCATGTTTCACTTTTGTTGTCAAAAGGAATATTGAAAAGTTAGGAAGTACCAAAGCTAGTCATTATGTGCACGTGGACTTAATGTAGGGAGAGAAGTCATGTCTATTTTTTTGTTCTTGAATGGGAGCAATGATGAAACCACAATATTGGTTTATAGATGGAAATCATGTAATGGAAATCACAGGGCAACTGCCAAACATTGGGAATAATCATTGCATTGACAGGGCAACTATATATAGAGATGACATGCCAGATGATTGAAAGAGCTACCTAAACCACGAAATGCCAACTCGAAACAGGTCAAACCTACCATAAAATCTCCCTAAACATTTCCATGTACCCACCGCCGTACCTATACATTTAGGAACATTTCCATGTACCCACCGCCGTACCGCCGTACCCACTCCAAAGCCCCCAGAAGTAGGGAAACACTAGGTATGAGCTGGCTAAACCCGACATTATTAAAAGATATATCTTTGGTGGGGAATCAAATGTCACTTTCAAAAATGAACTTGTTTTGAATAATTAAAATCCTTAATCAAACAAAAGCTTCAGGCCTTGACCACAATGAATAAAATACCTACCACAAACTCCTGCTGCAAACTACAAAATATAAGGTTTAAGATATTTCAAAACATACTAGCAGGTACAAAATATTGGCATTCAAATAAAAAAAATTGTGTACAGTTACAAATTTGCAAACATGTAAAAAACGCATTAAAACCAACACAAAATCAGAAAAGGTCCTTAGTGTTGCCCTCCATTTTGTATGGGTGTCCACCGATGATTCTAATCACACTCTCCAAGGGTGAAGTTGTCATGATTGTAATCTTGAAATCAAATCTAGGCAGTTCTGAGTTGGTTTTGAAATTTGGACAGTTTATGGAGTGTAACAACAGTGAGCCCTTTCATTTTCAGTTATGAGCACACTAGGAGCAATGTTGGGCAGTCCTATGGGCATAAACAACTCTAGAATCAAGTATGAGCATCAAAGGGACAAATATGAGCACTTTGGGAGCATTATGAAGGTCACAACAAATAGTAAAGCATCTCAAATCAGCTATAATTAGGCCAACTTTCAAATCTGGGCACATTGCAGCAATAAAAGATTATGATCATTGGCAATAGGAGGTGTTCTTTGCAATTCTGGCTGTGAAAATGAGAAAGATGTGGGTGAAAGCAACCCTAAAATCTCATTCATATGCCTTATAGTAGTATCCACATGAATTTTGGGCACAAACAAACCTGTTTGACAGTAAAAAAGGGTATGAAGCAATCCTATTTTAGCATCTTAGGCACCGTTGTGCACTTATCCATCACCAAACAGGCCTACCTCTAAATCTGGTTCAAATTGGAGGGTCAAAAGGCAGTTTTGGGCATGAATAGCCCTATTAAAAGTGATGAACAACGGAAAAAATAGGCTTCGAGAAATGTTGGGTTGAATTTGAGGATTGAAATGACATTAACAAACAATTCTGGGCAGAGATATGGACATAAAGAGTAGGCCTAGGCACTCCAACATCCTCAAACCTTGATTCTGGGAATAAATAAGGGCTGTTCCAACCTTCTAATCAACAATTTATAGCAGTATCATGAATTATGGGTGCTTTTAATCCACAAAAGAGGGGTAAAAAAACCTAAATAAAACAAATATAATTTAATTTCAGACCCTATAAACCAAGTTGGATTGTGCTTTAGGTGATTTTCAGCAATCTCTTGAAGGATATCAATAGCAAATAATAGTCTTTGGTGGCTTTCCTTGGAACTGTAGGTCACAAAACAACCCTAAAAATATATGGATCTATGCATAAGAGAAGTAACAACCCCAATTGGCCCTAAAATACCAAGTTTGTTCTGCATTAAGGGCCCCTGTGCATAAAATGGAAGCCCTAAAGAGGGTCAATTCACCTTGGTATCCTGGTTTATTATCAGAGGAAGGCCTTCTCTCATTATTTGAGGAACAATCACCCTTGGAGACACATGCATAAGGGTAGTGTTCAGCCCTACAAAAGGATAAATTCATCATTTGAAGCATGCTTACACTCTTTTATACACAATTTCATGAGAGATATTACATGCTTGGAGGTTACTCATTGAGTTGGTCCACTTGGAAGGTTTTTCACATGGTTCATGCCCTATTTTGTGAAGAACGTTTTTGTCGTTGGGGGTTTCTTTATAGATTGTTGATTTTGCACTTGGGTGGCATCTAGGGCCTACAAAGCAAGTTGACTCGACAATTAAGTAGGTTTAGAGTCTCGATGTCTATATTTATAGGTTAAATTTTTTTTGAATTCAAGTGTCATGTGTGTGACCTATGCAGTCCCACATTCACTTGGTTGAGTTAGTATGGATTGGGACAAATTGACCATTTTGTTACCGATCCAATAGATTCATACCCTAACTTGCTTGGTTCGGTACCAAACTTGTCACTCGAATCGTTTCAAAGGCCGAGTCAGCTCGGTTGACTCGGTCGAGTTTGAGTCTGAGTCACGAGGGTCATTGTAATCTTTTTATTGATCAAGGATTATTCTATGTATTTTATATATGTTTCTATATTGTATATAGAAACACACTTAATTAAATCTGCAAATATTATTGTTGAAAAGGGATTAGGCCAGTAATAAGAACACCTTCATATCCAAATACACAACCACCATAATCGCTCCAACATTCTACATGTCATCATACTTGCTATATGTGATGTATGTTTCAAACATATTTCCAGAAACGTGAAAGCATTGGTGACCAAGTATAGTGCCCATCCATGTGTATTTACAAATCCTTTAGGAACACACATTTATAATACATCATATAAATATTTGTGAGCATATCATAGTTCCCATGTATAACATGATATTTTGTGACCCTACCCAATACATGTTAGGAAAAGGAAATGCAAGAAATAAGTGAGAATGGAGACTTGTATGTAACTAAAAGAAGGACATACATAAGAAAGGGTTACAACAACAATGAGTGTAGAGTAAGGAGAGAGGAGTGGATAGGAAAATGAATAATCAGGCCAATGTAGGGTGGAAAAGTGACCTAGAAGTTTGGAAGAGGAGATTAACCAAGATTCCTTGAAAAAGGAACTCATGTCAAAGATGCTTTTTGATGGAAGTGACCAACATACCAACTCCGTATCACATCTATCCGAAGTAAATGTAGTTGAATGCGAAGATATGTTCTTTCAGGGAGATAGTCCATTAAAGGAGAACCTCTAGGCCCTGTACAAACATATATTGGCACAAATTGCAGTGTTATATTTGATGCATATGCATAACAGATCATCTCAAGATTGACAACATTGAAAGGCCAAAGTACAATGGCCACAAGCATACATATGAAGCTTATGAAGCCTACCCAATTCATGTTAGGAAAAGGAAATGCAAGCAATAAGTGACAATGGAGACTTGTACATAACTAAAATAGGGGCATACATTAGAATTTTTAGGGCTACAAAATGCCCACACCTATTAACCAAACTCATTCTTGACAAGCTTTTTCTTTAACAAGTTTTTTGCTTATAAGTCTTTCCAAGTTTTTTTGCTGGTATTTTTCTATGCTTATGCCAATTTTTTTTCTAGCCATGGTGCAGGTAGAACCAAACATGTATTTGTCAGACCTGTCTTCCTCCAGTGAAGGGAGTTTGGGAGGGCTAGAGGAAAGTGAGACATCCAGTAGGTCTTTAAGGGCTAGATCAACTAGATGTCAAAATATCAGAAGAAAATTCAACAAACGTATGAAATTTTTTCTCAAAAGAGGGGGGTCATGTTCCTATGATGATGAGATAGTGGGAGACATCGACGTGAAATTAAGGTAACAACACCTAGTGAAACAATGGGTGCCTAGGGATCTTTCTCAAGTAAACACTGATTTTTGTGTGAATGAGAGGAAATATAGAATTGCACCATCATCATTGCATGGATTGGGGTTGTTTTGCATGGATGGCATAAAGGTTGGATACGGTAGATGTACAAAATTGATGGAGTATGTTGGACCTTGTTACAACTACAGTGATTGGATGTGCCTAGTCCAATATACATGAAGTATGCATAGATATGGGTTGTCAGCGAATTATATGCAACTGAAAGACAAAGCTCAAAATAAAGGAGCAACGTTGTACATGGACAAAAGGCCAAAAACAACTGGTAATATTTTGGGGTTTATAAACAGTACACAACCGAGGTCTACACTAAAGAAACCCAACTGCATATTCGAGTCGCATGAAGGAAATATTGTCTTTGTATGTGAAATTAAATCAATACCTGTTGGTGAAGAACTGCTTATTAATTACAATTTGAATCGTGTAGATACAAACACGGTTAGTATCGTTGTGGTACAACAAACAATTTAACCAACCTTTTATTAATTATTTTAACATCTATAGGACTTTTTCGTTAGCATATAATTGTAATTTTCTACTTTTCATATTTCCTTAGCTAACTTTTAGTATGTATTTGATGCAGGGTTCTCTCAGGGGCACCTCCATCTCCATAAATGTTTGTCGACCAGAGTCAAGGCGGTAGGTATACAACGATATTGCCAATGTAATATTAAATTTAGGATGGACATACAGATATGTTGTTATGTATTTTCATTAGTATATTAGGTTCGTTTATATAATCTTATCTATTTTGCATGCAGAGTGTTGATCAGGGAATCCAACCAACTATTGATTAGCCGACTACAACATCGAGGCAACAGCCAAACATGAATGTAATTCTCCATTTCAAATACTTTAAAATCGTAAACCTGTATATCGTGATGCATAATGTTTATTTTGTTATGTATTCTTTCATTTTTATGTTTGTGTTCATGATGGTAATGTTGTCTACCTTTTTTGCAGATTGACTAGGGAAAGTCCCCAGCTATTGATCAGGCTACTGGAGCCTCGAGGAAACCAGTAAATCTAAATGTAATTCCACATTCTAAATACTTCAAAAATGTACACATATAAAACATGTAGCATAGTGTTTATTTTTGTTCTGTATTTGTTATATTTTACATATTGCGTTCATTGTGATAATGTTCCCTACTTTTTTTGCAGGTGGTTGATCGAGCTAAGTCCCCATCCGTTGATCATACCACACCCTTGTCTAGGCATCAGGTAATCCTAGATGTAATACTATGACTCTATCATGATAGATAAATTTTTTTAATATAATTTTTTGCGCACACTATTGCTTTAAAGACTAAGAAATTTTTTATATATTTCAATTGCAGATAGGGGATTCGGTTTATGAAACAACGTCTCAAAACTCTTTACAGAATGAGGTCTCCCGATTGATGAGAGATAGTGAAATTAGAGAGTCTACAGACCCGTTGAGGGTGCTACAAAAGACCAAGGAAAAAAAATGAGGAACTGATTCGTCTAACATTGGCAGTTCCACAAACAGAAGGGATCGAACAAAGGATTCAATTGTTGTTACAGCAACATAAACAAGTGGACGTAAGTTCTCGAATAATAATGTAAATTCATTTATAAAAACTTTATAATATTTGATTTTATATGCTATTGAACTTATAATACAATGCTTTGAATTTACAGTGCGCTATGGAGATTATCAGTGGTGGTCAAGGCAATGTTGGTCCCAGTGACCAAACCACTCCATGTACACCACATAAAGCTCCCATATTCTCCACTAAGCAGTCGAAAACACACTCCGCGACACCCCCGAGGGCAGCAGAGGGTGTAGCCGATGCTTCCCCACCCACAACAGATGATGCGGAAGAAGGGGTGGATGCAGGGTTAGATAGAGATGTGGAAGCATTTCCTGGATCTTCTCATGTCACTATCACTAGTTCAATAGTGTGTACATTTTTGGTGAATGAAGAACTGGTTCCAATAAATATAGAGAGGATTTCAGGTCATTATAGATTGTTCAATTTAGTTTTTATAATTTGTGTCTAATATACCGATAATATTTTTTAATGTTGACTAATGATGGCATTAATGTTTTGCAGGGAATGATATATTTTATAAACATATGGATGATTTTTCCTTGGAGATATTCGGACCCACCATCCGCACAATGTGGAACAAGCAGCCAAAAGCTTTAAAGGATGATCTGACTAGTCATTTGGTTAGTTTGATCAGAAAAGATACCTTCTATACATCGAAGGTCCTACAGAAAGCTGGAAAACATCTAAATATTGCCCGAGACCAGTATAGGGTTCACCTAGAAAAAAACCCTAGGTATGAGCACCCTCCAATGATTCCATCTATGGAGTGGAAAGCCCTAGTGGAAGATGAAAAGAGAAGGGCCTGAGAAAATAAGGAAAGATACCACTAGTTGGAACAGGGAGGTATGCAATACATTCCAAAATGTAGTGGTAAGACTTATTATTACTAGTTTGTATATCAATTTTGGTACATCGACTAACGTATTTAAAAACTTAATTGGGCTCTCGGACACATCTAAGGCCACCAAGGTAAGAATTGAAAAAATTGGCCAACACAAGCTTGGGCTTGGTGGTTACTCCAACTTGGCGGCCCAATATGTAAGTATCACAAAACCTAAATCCGCATCCAAATATCATACAGATTATTATTTTTGTTTTGTTCTGGAAAAAAATGTAAAATTAATGACATCATGCAAACATGAAGGCTAATCGGCTCAAAGAATTTCCCAGTGCGGATTACATGAAGCTTGGCTTCGAAGAGGGATTTGACGCCATTGTTGAACACCGGATAAGCTTGTCTGGGCATACTGCACGATCTTGTTCTAATCCATCTAGTGCCCAGGTACACAAAAACTGTATAGTTTAATGATAATTTATTAATGCTCATGCAATTTATTCCTTATAAATAAATTAACATAAATTATTTATTCCTTTTTTTGCAGGAAAGTAATGATCCTGTTCATTTCGAGGATGTACATGACCAACCAAACGAATATCATGCTTCTCATCCTAGTAATGAATTTATTAATGTGATACTATTTTTTATAGACCATTGGAGATGATGAACATTAATTCTAATTCTACACAATTCAACTACACAGCATGTAGATGCAGATAACATGGAACAAGTTGGGCCTGTACAAGATAATATTGAACATGTTGATGTGACCATGGGAGGGAAAAACACACATCCGTAATGTTTTTTTTAAATGAATTACTTGTATTTATCAAAATATAAATATATTAATGAAATATTTTGACATTATTGCAGAAAATCATCGCCCCTCTCCTAAAGTTCAACCTTGCGAGCAGACTAGTAGGGATACCGATGATCAGATTCCGGAAGATATGACTCTAACTAAATATTTAAAGAGAAGAAAAGTAAAAAGGAAGTGACTAAACAAATTTTGAGTAATTCTTATTTATAAAAAAAAAACATTTAATGGTTTTTTCCTCTGTTCCATGAATGAATGTTTGAATGAATGCTTTAATGAATGGTTTACTGAATTTTTTTTTTTTTTTTTTCCATTGACTAAATGAATGGTTTTTTCAGCTGTTGAATTATTGAATGTTTTAATGAATGATTTAATGAAAGCATATTTCAACTATTGAGTGAAATAATTTGTAGTAGATGCATTGTTATTTGGATTGTGAAATAGTGAAATAAATTGTTATTTGCAAGTAGATGCATTGAGTTTGGGGAGTTGAGAGTGATGTGAGACGAGGGAGGGGCCATAAGAGATTCCAACTTGATGTGGTTGGTATTGTTTAGTATAGAATATTAAATTATTCTTGAAACAAAGAGGAGCTCAATGAATGGTAAGGAAGAATACATAAAAAAACATATATTTCTATAATTTTAGTGTATAATTTTCACTATTGCTATTTGACTAGTCCATTGGAACTTGTTACAGATAGCGTTGAGAAACATTTCCATAGTTAAGAGGAAATAAATGGCGTTTTGATTAGATCGATGGCCTTATATCCATAGTATTTTTGGTTATCCATGTTTTATCAGGTGATCTATTCTTAACAATTAATTTACTTCAATAGTTGAATAGTATTGTAATTTACATTGTAATAGAATTGTATTTATTTAGATTGGTTTTGTTATTTTCATAAACAAACATAAATTTATTTGATGGGTCCTAACATGAAACTACCGAAACAGGAAAAAATATGAAGTATGTTGAATGATGTTTTCAAAGGTAAAGCATACGAACACAGTGTGAAGATCCACAAATAAAGGTAAATTATGTTTTCTTTTGTTTGATTGAGCTGTGTATTGGGTATTTATGCATGTGCACACACATACATTTAGTTGATGATGATGATTACCATACATTGAGGTGAACTTTGTTCTATCTTATCTAAACAATTACCTTAAATAGTTTGATTTATCATGATAAATGGCCCCTTGGTAATACTTTACCAATTCCATATAGCCAGGACAACAAAATCAACTGTAGGCATTTCATTATAAGAAATATGATAGGCATTTGAGTTTGATGGGAATATGAAAGGTCAAAAGACAGAAAAAGATAGATAGACTTGTGATGAAAATGGAATTTGAAGCATTGTTTCCCTATTATTCTGCATGAGTATATTGTTATCTGCCCAAGTTTATCTTTCTCTAGTAATTTTGCAATTTGTTTCTTAATCTCATATCTTGTTCAAATTTCATGTTTGATTGTGTAGTGGAAAACCTATGTTTATATTTGTGCTTATCCCTGTAGGTTGTGAGTTGGGCATGGTGCACATTGGTATTTTCAGTTTCCATCGTAACTTTTCACCCCAACATCACTGTTCACTTTATTACTCATAATTGATAATTTGTTACAAAGTCTTCTTTGTGCAAATCTTTTATTAGGAATTTATATCTTTCTTTATTCCTTCCAATTTATCACCGAGTTTAAAGTGGTCACTTAGAGCAAACATCTCAACTCTGGAATACAAAAGAATAATAACTACATTGATAATTATGGAAACAAAGTATTGATATCTGCTTGAAAAAATAAAGATCTATTTGATACTTTATTTTTGGAAGGAATTGTTTGAATGCTTAAGTTATACGAACTATTTATTTTTGTTGTTTTTAGGCAATCTTCCAGAGGTATCCACGGATTGAAAAAGAGAATCATTCATTTTCACTGATTTACAATGATAGATCACTAGATTTGGTATGAGAGCTTTTTGCTAAAGGAAACAGTTTCACATTTGTTGGAAACAGTTTCGAGGTTCTTTCCCAAGGTAAAAATGTTTTATTGAATAAATCCCATTTGCAGCCATGACTCTTGGTGGTGTTGATCCTAATCACTTCAAGGGTAAACATCAATATGCTCCTGTTACTCGAAAGGGTTACTAGAAGGTATGTAATAGAATCATGTTAGTTTTCCAGGTTTAAGATTGACTGTATTTAAGGATAAACACATGCATACCATGTTTTTTGTATGAGTCATAGTTACTAGTAGGTATGTCATGGGATTAATATACTCTAATAAATCGATTTTTCTATTTCCTTTAGTTTGACATGGGAGACTTCCTCACTGATGATCAATCAACAGGTTGGCATACAATCCATCTTATTCAATTGGGCACATGATTGCTTCTTAAGGAATCTTATGAAAATATTGATGGCATTTTATGAACATTTAGTTGCACATTTCTATGCTAGAGGTTTTTTTTCTATTGCATATTCTGGAACTTCTTTGCTAGATGGTCCATCGGTAAATCTTGCATACCTTTGATCTTTTGGAAATTTCTTGTATAAGTTAGTGGTGTTTTCTAGGTCCGTGCATGATAAAATAATATAAACCACAGGCGTGTGGCACATTTGATGCTTGTATGCTATTGCACTATGTGATAATTGTACTATTGCAATGTCTGATTTCCATGTACGATGCATATTTAAAATTATATGCATCTACCATTCTAGGTGAAACTTTTGATTTCCATGTATGTTCTTAAAAAAAAAAACCCTTCCAGTTTACCAAAAAACTCAGTAATATGCTGTAGAATCCAATTGACTCATTTTGAGGGAATTTTTTCTTCACAAAGAAAAGTATGCAGATATTTCCCATGAGATAAACCAATGTAATCCCATGGAAATGGATATTGGAACATGGGAAAGAAATACTTGACAAGTTGTGTATGCCATTTAACTTGAAGGATAAATGGTGTAATATGAAGAAGAGTAATTACTAAAGCATGTACATACATGGATGAATTAATTGTGTCTATCTTGTTCCCAATCTTCCTCTTTGGAGGAAAACTGCTTGGAATCTCATGTGTAATCTCTACATATCCTTCTAGAATTCTACTCAATTATAATAATACTTCCTTCTTAGTGTCACATTTTTCAACATTATTGGACTTTATGCCATCTAAGAGTCTTATTTGCACCATTTCATCACACTCCTTGGTATCCTTTATTGCATTTATGAAGTTCTTTGTAAATAACAACACTTCTCTCTGTCCCTTATCTTTAATTGACAACTAAATTATTTTTCTATCCTTTATAATGTCATGAGTTCTTCTCGAGTGATATATATCTCCATTGGGCATCCACAAACTACTAGTCCTTCGGTTGAATTGGACTTGAGCATGCATTTTATTTATATGTTTGACAAAATGATTCTATATCATCACTCATTTGGACATGTTGAGTGAAATCTATCATATCTAAAATAATTCTTAGATTATTTTGATGCATAAAATTCAATGATCACCGGTAGAGTGTGTACTCTGGAATGAAAAAGATATATAGAAGCATACCATACTAATATGTCATAAGAGTTGTTAGGTAAAGAACTGTAAATGAAAACAGATTATCAACATTGCCTGTCAGAAGATTTCTATCACGTTTGTTTGTCTGTGTTTGAAGTTTCAACCACGCTATATCCACCTATGCTAATGTTTCTATCTACATGAATAATAGGTGTTTGGTATTGTTGCAAGTCTAGACTATCTTGAATCTTGAAAGATTCATATATGCAAGGTAGTTTTCTATGGCATTCTATTATCACTTCGGATGTTTTGTAAGAAAGTAAAAACATACTCATGGTTTAAGTGAATTTGTGAGCTCAACAAGTTGACAATAATCAATATTTGTTTTGCATGAGGGAACAACTTCAGGCCACATTCAAAAGTAATAATGAAACAGTGATTCATCATCCCTCTATTTTATGCTAAACAAAAGTTTCATGCCAATATCGTAGGTCTAGCTATGTCAAAGTGTCCAACAAAGGCATCTATGATTTGTTGGAAGTGACGAATAGATTCAGTGCTAGGTGGTGAAACCATCTAAGAGCTTCGTCCCTGAATGAATCAAGGGAAATTTGGAAATATTTACGCAAACACTAGAGATGCCCAAATAGGTAATAGAGATTATATTCCTATTTTGTTTGATTGAATTCGTAAGTTTCCACTTTCGAAGAATGGATCGCATCCCTTTCTGAGATAATATTTTATATTTTGTATTCAACATGTCTAGGTTGGGATACTGATCAATTTATCATAGATATTAGTGAAGCAACTTTGATCATGTTGACTGTTAGAATGTAAGCCTTTAGTTTTTTTTATCCAGAGAAGTCTCTAATTTCTTTCATGTTTATGAATGTCATAAAAATTGTAAAATCCTACTTACACAACATCTTTACCTTTTATTCAAGTTGGGCTTGCACCTGGTGGTTTCAACTTTGATGCAAAACTGTAAGTACTCTGGAAGTTTTCAACTTATACATTCCTCATTATGACCAACCACAAAATATTCGTGTGTTCAAGACATTTAAATGTTACCACTGTTACTACATGTTTAAGTGAACTACACTACACCGCTTCCTAAATGGAAACCTATCAATTTTTTTTGTTAATTCTACCACCAAGCGTCGCTTTTAGGACGATGTTCCGATGCTTTTGTTGAAGGTCCATCACCATCAACTGATAGTCAATTGATTCTTTTGTTAAAGCTCCAAGACCTTTCCCATCGACTATTTGACACTTTCTGAAAAACCACCGATGGCTTTTCCATGCCTCCGACACTTCATCCGATCGGAAGGTCGACCATTCAAGTGTCGGTAAGTGTCATATATTCAACAATTTTTCCATGACTCTGACACTTCATCTTGTCATAGATCTGACCCTTCAAGTGTCGGTAAGCATCATATATTCGACGGGTTTTGCAATTTTTTAGTGACACTTTGAAACATAGAATTGTATAATATGCGACATCATGGTTGTGTCAGATACTCGGCCATCATTGATAAACACATCAAATATCTGACGATATGCCACCGATGGCCAAAAAAAGTGCATGTGTTGAAGATGCGACAGAGAAGTGTCAAATTTCAAACATGCAAGGTGTTGGAATTTGGGCTCAATTTCTATTGTGTCCCCCATACTGGGTTGTACAGTGCCTCTTGGTGCAATCAAAATCCATGAAAAATTAAAGGGATTACCCGTTTCTTGTGTATTTGTGACATCTACTAACAATTTGTTCAACAAATAGGTCGAGTAATTCATCTAGACGCCTGCTACACGCTGCTATGTCGCAACAATTGTTTCACCAGTGCACTAGTTCAGTCTCATATTCCTCAATAACTTGTTGGATAAAAATTTGGTGGAAAATTGAATAGCTATTTCATTGATAGAGGTAATGGAAAAGCCTATTTTATCTATGGATAGATTATACTTCTCATTCATCCTATTTGTAAGGGTTGTATCTTGGTCATTTCTAGCAAAGAAGGGCACTGGGTTGACCCTTGCAAGAGGAAGTCTAGTAATGGATGGTATTAGCTTGATGTCTACTTATATTTTTCTATCTAGCCATAGGAATCCCCCATGAAAATAGACCAACAGTTTCTTCACACATGTATTCACTTCTATTGTGCGACCAAAATGTGGCATAAGAGTCACCAACAACAATATGGATTTATGCAATTCTCTATCCCACTCCATCGGGACCACATGAATAGGTCCATACTTTATCTCTCAAGTAGTGGTGATATACCTCTTCATCTCAAGTTCGGGGAACTTCCGCAAGTCATGGTTGATAAACCCCATCTTCTTCAAATTTTGGAGAATGTCCATTTTCACATGGAATCCTTTTGGTATGGCTGGCTTTACCAGCCCATATTTGGAATTCTTGCCAACAATAACTTTTGGTACCTCCACTGGCCTTAGTATAACATAATCAAGAACCAATCTAGTCAACCTAGACCCTATTGCTTCAACTTCATGTGGAGTCATCATTCTTTGTTTGCAACCAGTTCCATGGCTAGAGCATTTTCTTCTTTGTGGGCCAGGATACTCCGGTTGTAAAAGAAACTTATATGATCGACGTCAGTTATGAGACAAATTTTTCACTCCCTGTTATTTTTAATAAGTTATTTTACTTAGGATATTTATATGAAAGAATAACAAGCACAAAAATACATCAAAGATACACAAGATACACAAGACACATATATTTTCATCAGGGAAACCAAAAAGGAGAAAACTCTACAAACTTATTTAGAGTAGTTTTTTCACAAAGATAGGATGACAAGATATAATAACCCAAGAAAAATATGTCTGCATCAGCTCTATGTCCCCCCTCTTCCTCTCTCTCCTAAATGCACATGAGAGAGAAAGTGGAAGTGTGTATCAATTGAGGAGGGAACCTCCCTATTTATATTCTTCAGTTTAGTTGTTAACTCAACCACTAG
Source organism: Pseudotsuga menziesii (assembly GCA_001517045.1). Taxonomy (NCBI): domain Eukaryota; kingdom Viridiplantae; phylum Streptophyta; class Pinopsida; order Pinales; family Pinaceae; genus Pseudotsuga; species Pseudotsuga menziesii. The sequence continues at coordinate 158,361 of LPNX010325552.1, read as the reverse complement.
GTCAACCAGGTTACTTTTGGGGTCAACCTACCTAAGAATACACATAAATAGATTTTCTTTTATTTAACCTAGGTATTATTTCTCCAACTTACAATTAAGGGTTTACCTTAGTGACCATACACAATGATGACACCCCCAAAGGAGGAACACACATCTCTGATGGGGGTACAACGATATACAATAGAAATATACATCAAAATATTTTACTAATTTACAATTAAAACAACACTCCCTCTTAAATAGGAACGTATTCGCCACAGTCATCAACACATCTGGCTATCATCACTAAGCCATCATCGTCTTTACTTCCATTGTCCTCATCTTGTGCAATCTGTCGCATTTATCCATCATAGGAATTTTCTACAGAGAAAACCCTTTTTCATGTTGGGTGTAGGCCTAGACCTCATCCAGGTATTCATCATATCCACGAGCAAGACATCATGTGGGTATAGACCAGGCCCATTCTTTACATTTCCATTGCAATAACTTGTGTCTCCTACTGTCTTCTCGTCATATCGTACCATTGTGTAGGTACAACCTAGGACCTTCTTTACATTGCAATGAAAATAACATGCATTTTCCGCCCGTATCTTCTCACATCTAGATCATCTTGTTTTGTCCTGCACAAAAAAAAACAAAGCACACAGATCACAACCTAGATGCATACCACCTTCGTTCTATAAACATAGGAACATGTCAAGATGTTACCAAGACAATAATGCATCTACCACTATGTGAGAACTTTATTAGAGCACACTCAGTGCATTACATCTCTCCATGGTCAACCCGCGTTCTACCAGTAAGGATAAATTCCCAGGTGCACCTCACATGCTTCATGACCTTATCATCTCCAACATGGGAACACACACATATATAGATATATGTGTAAGGATTGATTATGACCAAACAACCTACTACATTAGGATTTTTATGTTCTAGTTCAACCTCAAGGACTTATTACATCTGAACATCTTGCATCCAGGATATTTTCTGTTTAGACAACCTTCGGGGCGTATTACATCCGAGTAACCTATGTACCATGCCAGGTATCCTTTTTAAACTTGGACAACCCACTGGACTTAATACATTCGAGTAACCTACATACCATGTCAGGGCTCATCTTTACACTCAAATAATATGTTTTACGACTAGTTACGTCCAACGATAACCTGTGAGATTTTCTAGTATTGATTACATTTGAAGACAACCTATAGGACTGATTACATTCGAGCATCCTACTTCACCAATATTTTCCCTCTCATACAAACTGTCTCATTTCCCATGTGAGATATCATGTATCTGTGTATTCTGGTCTCTCGCTATTTCTAGCATAGAAACATATCAATATTGATTATATCCAAGGATAACCTGTGAGCTTCACCGGGACTAATTACATCCAAGAAAAACCTACAGGATTTACTACATATAAGCAACCAGAAATATTTGCTAGGATTTTACACTCAGAAAACCTGTCTCACCATCCGTTAGAACCATAGTTGAAATTTGTAGATTATTTTATTGAAGGATTTAAAAAAAATGCATATGTGAACATTTTGGGTGGAAGCACTCTTTAGGTTAATGAGTGAGCATGATCTTTCGTTATTTGTTGTTGGATGGAAAGAAAGGTTTTGATCTACAGTGGTAGATCGGTCCGCTAATGAAACATGAAGGAGGAAATTCAAATCATCCCATCGACGGAATGATGATAAAATGGGTTAAATGTCGAGGGCCCCGATTTAAAGCGCTACAGATCAATGATGGTGAAACATTCCGGGAATCGAAGATGCGAAGATAACATATTTTTTTCAATTCGCAGAATGGGTTAACAAATGGAAAGACTAGATGGATATGATGAGAGCAGAGATAGATCTATAGTTAGGATAAATTCCGCGGGTTGAACTAGCGTGGGGAAAGTTTAAAACTGAATTTGCGAAAAGTGGTAGGGGCCGCATGGATCGAGGGTTTCAACAATGATTGGGTTGTTATTGACGGATGGAGTGAATTTCGCGAATGATATTTTCTCGATGAATCAATTCTAAATTGATTTGTAGAATATTAAATTTTCCACAGTTGGACAGTTACGATGAATGAAGGTTCCGGATCAAGGGTTAATATTGATTCCGCTGGATTAATTTGTTCCGGGTGTTATTATGGAGTATTGGTGTTGAGATCTCGCAGATGGATGGCTTGGATATCAAAGAAGAGAAAATCTACAGTGTATATTATGGGAGGTGTGCTATGTTTATAAAACATAAAAAGCTATAAAATCATCTACGTGGAATTTCAAAAGTTTTTTTTCTCTAAGCTGTGGGATTGACGATAACCTTGACCTATGTGTGAAGTGCTAGTGTGGACAAAAATTGAAACACTGTGCAAATTGAGGAAGTAGGAATTTTGAAACCTTCCAATTATTTCTGAAAATGGATAAAATGGATGAGATTGAAGTGGTAAAAGTGGCCAAAAGTGAAGAATTAGGGGTTTCCTATCAAAGGGAGGATAAGAGTTTTGAAGACAAGAATGCTGAAATTAATGATACTATTTTAATGGATGAAACCATTGAGAGCTAAGAATAAGTTGAAAATCCTTAAGGACCAGGGTAGTGATACTTGTGGTGTTTTTAAATGTTTCTTTTACTTTTTCTCTATCGACTAGACCCCTAGCTACCTTGAATTTTTTGAGTGGTTTGTAAATAACTATTCTGAAGCTGAAGGAGTCATTATGAATAAGTCTAAGTCTAGGATCCTTTTCTCTATACAAGACTCAGTTATACACAAATCCCTAGCTGTCCCATAGGATTTTGTTCAGTTAACTTAGGAATATAAAGAGGAAAATATTATACATCTCTTCCAAGAATCCATAGCTGAAAGGAAAGAATCCTTTTTAAAGTTGTGTCTGAAACCTGATAGTGAGGTTGTAGGTTTGTATTACCCCATTGACCTAGTATTGTTTAAAAAATAAACTCAGTCCTGCGTAACTTTAGCTAGTCAGTTTTTAGGGTTAGATACTAATGGCTATGTTACTGCGTCACTATTGAGTCTATTGTTTCTCTTAAGCACTTTCCAAATTGAGTCAGAAGTTCTAGGTTAGTCCTTCCAATCCCATTTCCTTAAATTTGATGAGTTCCTAGCTGAGAACATTCGTTCTCAGTTGGTTAACTTCTACGATACCACAGTATTCAGATTCCAGTATTTTTTGTTGAGGATGTTTGTGTGACATAATGAAGATAATTTACATTTTCCTAAGTTGGTGATCACAAATGAAATGACCTAGCATTATTACAAGTTTATGAATGGTTTGATGGCATAAATTTATAGTATTTTCTTCCAAGAAATACTACCCAAGGTGTTACTATAAATGAAAGAAACATTGCAGTTGTCTCCAAGTAAAATGATAGGAGATTGGTTCCTTTCAAAATTTGAAACATGTATAAAATTGTGTGTTTTTGTACACCAGCCCTATATTCTACCATCCTTTCTAGCAACCAAGATCTTCTCTTTGGAATTCCTCAAATAGAAGCTTACAGTTGAAGAAGACCATATCTTAAGCTTCAGGAAGAGTTTGGATATGAAGTTTCCCTGGGAGGTAGGGACATATGTTGTAAAAAGTAGGGCTTCTCTACCCATAATTGATCATTTTCTTAAGAGCGTGGGGTTTTCTTTAGGAAGCACAATTAATTATGATCCACATGAGGTGATTTCTAGAAGAAGACATGCAAATAACAATAAACCTTTTGAACACATTGAAGTAGCTGGAATCAGCAAGGCAACTAATTGGGAAGATTATCCTGACAAAGCTCCAGATAATGTCACCATGGAACAAGATTATGTATCTTCCTTTCCTAGGAATAATTCTCACATGGATTTGTCAAATATAGTTGAAGTTGCTGGAAATGTTTCATCCTTAATAAATTTTTCAGGGACTTCAAAGAAGAGAGACCATGCAGATTTTATGGACATTGAAGAAACAAACACTGCTAGCACACTAAAGAATCAGAAAACTGAACAATACAGAAACAGGAAAATACAAAAGTAGTTGGTCTAGAACTTAAAGAATATGTTTTTTATGGACTGAATCCAAACAAGTTTTTTATCAAAGGAGGAATGGTTGAATACATACAGGGAAAAATATGATAAAAAATTTGATGAGATAGTGAAATTGTATGAAGAGGTAAGACAGTTGCCCAAGCAAGATGTAACATTGAAGACTGTGAGGGATCATGCCAAAGATACCCTGAGTTTGGCCATGACTATAGGCAACAACGTATTAGAGGTGAATGTAAATTTAGAAAATATCCCTTCGACAGATATGATACATTTTCATAGGGAGACAGGTGATATTTTATATACAAGACTGCTCAAATATACATTGCAGGTATCTGAGTTAGAGTCAAATAAAAACAGAGCTCAGGACCTCTTAAGGAAGATTTGTTGAAAGTTGATGGGAAATCAAATAAAGGAGCAGTAGCTCAAAAATTATTTGATGAGAAAGGTAAAGAGGTTCAAATGCTAAAAAATAAATTGAAAATTCCTTCTACTCAGCTAATTCAAAATTTAGAACTGATAGAGTTTGAGAAGGAAAAGAAGCATTAAACACTCAACTAACATATTGCAAAGGCAAGCTTTTAAATCTTGAAGGAAAGGAAAAGTAGTGGGAAAAAGATGTTAAGATTCTGATAGAAAATGAAAAGGATTTGAAGGCTAATATGGAAACAAAAGAGAAGAAATTACAAGAGAAGTGTGAAGAAATGGTAAATCAATCCACTATTCCTTCTGGAGACACAGATGCAACATCTCTCTCTCTAAAGCAATGTCTCAGGTGAACCTGAAGGATGTAGAACTTATGGGGTTGAAGAAACAAAATCATAATCTGGAAGATATGGCATTGAAAAAAGAAGGAGAGAAGAAGAAACTTCAGGAGAAATGTCAAGAATTAATAAACTAAAATGCCAAGTTATCAAAACAAGTGATTGGCCAAATGGACCTACAAGGGGCCAGGCATTTGGTTTGGGATGAAATTATTAGAGAGGCCAATAAGTTTAGACTATACCTAGATTATATTGTAGACCAGAAAAGTTGTCTAAAGGTGGCTAAGAAGAACATTTTGATAGTGAAACAAGGATTGAATAAAAAACCAATGCAGATAGCTCAAAATGCTATCAACTTTCTAAGTACTTTATTAGAAGATTAGGTTAGAAGGTTTGGTATCCAGGATAAAGTTGTTGTTGTATCTTAGGCTAGAAAAGTGATTGTAAAGTACAGGATGTTGGATACTATATAGGAAAAGGTGGATATTATAAGTCATAAGATTAAAGAGGTGGTTGATTTATTTAATCCATTGATAAATAGGGGAATTCCTTTCTTTTGGGAAGAGAAAGGACCATTATTATCTCAACATGAATATTTGCATAATTTGGTAAAGTGCAGGTCAGATCATAGTAGGTTTGAGGATATGTAGCAGGCTCTGTCTGGGAGAGTCGTGTTTTAAAAATTGGTTGGATATTTCGAATTGCTATTTGGTTTTAAGCCCGCGTGTACCAAGGTGCCCGATCTTTCATACACAGACAACATGGAGCTTAGATTTTTGGCAAATGAAATGGTCATTACAGACTTTCCCAATTCCAAACTTTGGAGATCAATTCAATAGTATGGATCAACCAAGTTTAAATTACATCCATGAAGACATCAAGGAGAGTAGCGCAAGAGGATTTCAAGCAAAAGACATATTTATGATAAATGTTTTTTTAAATTCATTTAGTTAAGGATTTTTGTTATCTTAGAAACTACTATGTAATAGATAAGTACTTTGACAAATGTAATAAATGGTTGAAACTGTTAGATAGTAAGGTTATTGATCAGCTTGAGGAGAAATTGTATAAATATTCAGATATTTGATGTAACGAGGGTTGGAACCCATGAGATTTTGGAAATATGTGTGTTTCAAATATTTCAGTAATAAAATTATAGAGCTGAAAATTGGTGTTTTTCCAAAGATTCCTATGTGATTCCATGTTACAGTCTGTTACTTTCTCTTCTCATGTGCATGTTTTCCAGTTTATCTTTTCCATTATGTTTTCCTTCATGCTTGAAATAAGTGTATAATAGTTTGGAATTCATATTTACTATGCTCTGTCTGTTGTTTTCAGATATCCACTAAACTTTTCTTCTAAACTTAATACATAATTCATTTTTTACAATGCTCTATGTTAATGGTTTGCTCATTTTCTTCTTTTTTAACCAAACAATGAAATATTGACTGTGACTGAGTAGCTATCTCACCTCTGTTTAAATTTCCATGCAGAAAGTTTTGTTTATCCATATTCATATTTGACTCCATAGCCCAATGGTCATGTGTTCAGTTTCAACCAGTCTTATCAATTACAAACAATTTTACTCATACATATCCGTCCTTGTTAATATTCTATGAGAGATCCCTCTCTAAAGAGGAAAAATCCAGTTTTCTCTTTTAAAGTGGTTTTTGTTGTTACCTAGGAATAGCCTTCACAACCTTTGGTAATTTTCTAGTGATAACAAATTGGCGTCATTGTCGGGGAACGAAGTGCATATCAGCACTGGGAAGAACGACAAGGATTGCAAAGTTTCAAGAAATATATTTCTGTGGGCAAGAAGAAGTTTTTACATTCAAAAGAAGGTTGTACATTGCCCTAGTGACTTCACATTCATTTTAAACAGTATTACAAAAAGAAATCTTAGCTTTCAGGAGAGCGAATACAAGAGATAACCCTAATACTGAAATTTTTTAAAGTGTGGAAGATCCATAAATATTTCTTAGAAATAAAAATAAACAAAAAATAAATAGTTCTTAGTTTGGTGCATCATCTTCTCAAAATTTTCACAATATACAAGAGTCTGAATGGGAAACTAGTGTTGAGAGATTACTGTTAAAATCAAAATCTAAATTTGACCTAAATAAAGTTCTGATTAACCCCAATATATTAGAATCATATCTTCTTGATTATTTGTGGCAGAACCTTCAAACTCCAATGAAAACTGAACAAACTGCTTCTACTGCCCAAAACTCACAGTTTCATACTTCCCAATTTATTCAGAAACCTCCAATTTTTCAAGCTCCAACATTTGTTCCAAATCAACCTAGACCAATGGATGCAGCTAGGTTTTTTCCACTGGCTTTACTTGCGGTGTTGCACGACCTTCCCTTAAACTATGCTTAGAGGATTTCATTGTATGATGGACAAGGGAATGTTACTGCAAAATATCATGTTGGAAAATTTGATGATTTTATAGATTTGGAAGAGTTTGATCATGAAGATGTCAAGATGAGGTTGTTTGCACAGAGTCTATATGGGGAAGCTAAAAAATGGTATAAATATTTACCTAATAGGTCTATTCAAAACTTTGATGCCTTTCAAACTTCCTTCTTGGAGAGATGGGATGATAAGCAGATTCCATTACAAGTCCTGTCTTAGTACAATAATCTTAAAAAGGGAGGTTTTGAGTCAGTACATGAGTTTTCCAGTAGGTTCATGAGAGTCTATAATTCAATACCTGCTGATATTAAACCTTCACCTGGTGTTGGTAAACTTCATTATGTCGAATCTTTTGATAATGATTCTGCATTATTGTTGAGAGAAAGAATATCAGCCACTCTTCCTGCTATGTTTACAAATGCCTTAGAAGTAGAATCCAATATGATGGCATGTGGGAAGATAATACAAAGGGTAGATGTTGATAGGAGGAAAGGTAGAGAAGAAATTCCCTCCACCTCTACTACTTCTTCATCTAGTGATATCAAATTTGAAATGATGTTGAAAATAATGGAAAAATTAATGGATAGTCTGACTATGGATACTAGGCCAGTGAATCAAGAGCATAATGAAACCCAGATCAGAAATCCTAACTTCAGAAGGCCTATTCCTCCTCCACTCCCACAGAATAGGAAAAGAGACATAAGGAATAAAAGAAATCAAGAAGACCAGAAAATAAGACCGCCTTTCCCTAAAAAATATGTTTTTGGTGATGATGATGCATATTCTATTGAAGATCATATTCATCATTTCGGTTATTTAGATTATGGTATTTATCTAATTGAGGAGGAACACAGTATGTTTGCATAGGTGGATGATAATAAATATTTTGAGGAGGAGTTGGAACAATATTAGAAGGGGTATATGCATGCTATAGATGATTTGAAAATTATCAAATTGATAAGTAAAGATGTTGTAGTGAATAAAGTAATGTTAAATCCAAATCATCCTTCCAGTACTCAGATAAATACAGGAAAAATAAATGAAAAACAAAAGGAGTCTGTTGTACATAAAGAGATTGAAAATAGAATTGAAAAAACAAAAGAGTTAAAACAAACAACACCCATGGATGTAGATAAAATTTCTTCCATTTTTAATCTACAAATTGAACTTGCTAAGTTGAATATTTCAATTCCTTTTAACGAACTGCTCAAAAATCAGGAGTATAGAAACACCATAACAAAAATGATCAGAAATCAGGGAGAAGCTCTGCCAGATATTTTGGAATTAACAAATGACAATCCTACCATTATTTTAGGGTCTAAGATTGATAGTATGGTTGATGAGGAAGTACCCCCTTTTTATATGAGTTTAGATGTGCATGACAAAGTGTTGCATAATGCTATGTTATATTTAGGTGCTTCACATAATTTGATGCCTAAAGGAGTGGTAGAAAGTTTGGGGTTAGATATTACAAGGCCTTACAAATATTTGTATTCTTTTGATTCCATAAGGGTGAAATGTCTGGGTTTGATAAAAGACATGGTAGTATCCCTAAATAAATTACCATCTAAAATTGTTGTAATGGATGTTGTTGTGGCTGATATCCCTCCTAAATTTGGTGTTTTGTTGTCAAGATATTGGAATTCCAAATTAAAAGGAAGCTTGCAAATGGATATGTCTTATGCTAAAATTCATGTTCTTAATGAAAACAAGAGACTCTACAGTTAAAATATATCACCTTATGTCATTAGCAATAGAGATCAGCCAGAAATTCATCATATATATGCCATTGATATCGATTTAGGGTCATCTATTTTCTTCAATGATTTTTCTCCTTGTGCTTCAAAAGTTGATGTGCCAAGTTGTAAAAAGTATAAAAAGGTGATAGATGAATATAAAGCAATAGAAAGAAAGCAAAATGAAGAAGGTGTATGGACTATGTATTTTGATGGGTCAGTGGCTAAAGTGGGTGCTGGTCCAGGTGTATATATAATTTCCCCTATTAGAGATTTTAAAGCTTTTTCTTACAAGTTGACCTTTGAATGTACAAATAATGTAGAAGAATATGAAGCTTTGTTGCTGGGTTTGCATGTATTGAAGGATTTGGGAGATAAATGAGTTAAATTTTTTGGAGATTCAGAGTTGGTGATTAATCAAGTGAATGATAGTTATCAAACTAGGAATCCCAAAATGAGAGCTTACAGAAATGAAGTGTGGGATATGTTTGGGAACTATTTCATAGAACACAGTATCAAAGTAATCCCTAGTTATGATAATACAGTAGCATATTATTTGGAAATTGCTACTGGAAAATTTAAGACTCGTACTGCAGGTAAAAGAAAATACAAAGTTGAGATTGACAATAGACCTTCTATACCAGACAATACCAAGTATTGGCAGGTTTTTGAAGATGATATGCAAATTAAAATATTTCTGGAATTGTTTGGTGAGTTTGTAAATACCCAAAAAGAAAATGAAAGTGTAGATTCAGAAAATTTTCAAGATGTAGATGAAGAAGAATTTGTTAACACAAAGAAGTTAAAAAACTCGCTAGGAGGGAAATATAGATTTCAATTGAAGAGTAATCATATCCCCAGAGGTTTAATTCCCTTAGAGAATATTTTTTATCAGAATGATGTTGTTAAATATCCTAAAGTTAAGCTTGCTGAAAATGTTGTTGAAGATAAAAACATTGGTACTGAGGAGAATCCCAAAATTGTAAAGTTGTCCAAGAAATTGCCTGCTAAAGAGAAAGATGAGTATGTGAACTTGATGAAAAAATACATTGATGTATTTGCATGGAGTTATGAAGAGCTCAAAGAGTATGACACCTCCATTATACAGTACACAATTACAATTAATCTTGGAGAAAAACCATTTAGGCAAAAGCTCAGAAGAATCAATCCAATGTTACTGCCTGTCATTGAAAAGGAGATTAAAAAATTATTTGATGCAAAAATAATTGTAACTCTGAGATTCTCCAAATGGGTTGCTAATTTGGTTCCTGTTAGAAATAAGAATGGTGAAATAAGACTGTGTGTGGATTTCAGAAATTTGAATAATGTCTCTTTAAAGGACAATTACCCTTTGCCAAAGATGGACCAGATCTTGCAGAAAGTGGTAGGTTTAGAAAGAATTTCTACTATGGATGGGTTTTCAGGCTATAATCAAATAAAAGTGATTCATGAAGATCAGGAGAAAACTACTTTCACTACACCATGGGGTACCTTCGTGTATGCAAATATGCCATTTGGATTGATGAATGCAGGAGCCACTTTCCATAGTGCTATGTGTTAATGTAATTGTAACTTCGGAATGTATTCACTTGTATTTCTTATGTATTGTAACCCGATGTTTATTCTGGGATATATTTGTAATGTACTTGAGTCATGTCATGCCCCGAGGTTCCTATTAGGAGTTTCTATAATGTAAACAAGTCATGTCAAGTCAAGGTGGGTAACCCTCCTATTGTATAAGGGTTAAAGTCCCTGCAGTTTTGGGGCACTAGGGTTATTAGACTCACCTAGTGAAGTAGGCCCTAGTTGGGTTTAGTCAAGTCAGGAATTAGTATAAATATAGAACTAGCCTTTATATTTATCACACACTCACTCACACTCAGTTTTAGCACATAGCTGAGGAAGAGAAAGACACTAGGGCAAGGAATAAAGAGGTTACTGCTGTCGGGAGATGATCTTACTATTTTTGGGTTTCACTTTTGGTGTTGATTCTATCTCTGAGGAAGTTGTATGGTTTTCTCCATTTATGGTTTCCCCAAGGAAAAACACTATGTTCATGTGTTTGATTGCTTTGCTTATTGTTCTCTCAGTTAAAGATCCTAATGTTATGCTAGCTTAATGTTAAGAATCTAACATGGTATCAGAGCTAACCTGAGAAGAAGACACTGTGCATCTACGGGAACTAGGGCTTCCTACTTTGTGAAGCTCTCTCCACATATTTTCAGAAAAAGAAGGGTGGAATAACTCTCCTCCCTAGGACGCATCTTTCTGTCGAAGCAGAATCCTATTCTGAGGTTTTTTCAGTTTTGGACCCGACACTACTGCTAAAAATTAGGGATTTTCACAGAAGTGGAATTTTTTAGTGAGCCCGGGCCTGGATTGATATCCTTCCCAAAATCAAAGTTAGGGATCAAATTCAAAGCATTTGGTTGGACAGAACTCTAGAAAAGAAAAACCCTAATATGCTCCTGAACCAACATTGCAGGATTTCAGCTCAGAATCCAGATCTGACATCTTGACCTGGTAAGATCTAAATCTTTTGTATTTCCATTTGAGTTTCTTAGTTAAAATGTCTCATCATACCAAACTTGATGAAAAGCTTGAGGGAGCTGATAACTTTCGAGCCTGGAAGTATAGGATCTCCCTGGTCATGGAAGAAAATGAGTTGGACTCCTATATCAGTGAGGAGGTTCCAATTCTAGAGGGAGATGAGGCCAAGGCCTTACATAAGAGGAAATTGGTTATGGAAAAGAGGATAATTGCTGATTCTATCAAGGATCACCTCATACCACAAGTGTCCTCCCTCAAGACACCTAAATCCATGTTTGATTCCCTAACCAAACTGTTTGAAGGGAAGAACATCAATTGGAAGATGACTCTAAGGAACCAGTTGAAGAATGTAAAGATCCAGAATGAGGATACCATCCAATCATACTTCACAAGGGTCTCCCAAATCAAAGAATAGCTGGAAGCAGTAGATGAAGAAGTTGAGAATGCAAAAATTGTGATGACAACCTTGAATGGTCTTCTGAGGTCATGGGATTCTTTCATCCAAGGAATTTGTGCTAGGAAGAAGTTAGTCAAGTTTAGTAGACTGTGGGAAGAATGTTCACAAGAAGAAGCTCGGATAGCAGGTCGAGAAGAAAAGATGGGAAGTGAAGATCAAGCTCTCACAGTACAGTCCAGGAAATGAAGAAGGGAAAATCATCATCACCAAGGTAAGCATTCTCATCAGAAAAACAATCCTGTAAGAAGGGATCCAAGAAGAAGAAGAACTCCAAAAGAAGACATCATTATCACACTGCTGAGGATGATGATCCTCCCAGGAATAGAGTAAAACAAGAAAGTGAAGACTCTTCAAGTGAAGATGAATATGTTCTGATCTCCGCTCTCATGGGAACTGTCACTCATGGAAGCAAAGATTGGCTTATTAACAGTGGTGCTTCCAAACACATGATATGTTTCAAGGAATCCTTTGAGAAACTATCCGAACGTAATTCACCCCATAAGTTGAAACTTAGGGATGACTACCAATATCCCATAAAAGGTAGTGGTGAATCCTCCTACAAGCTAGATTCTGGAAAGTCTATGAAAATGAAGGATGTCTTGTTGTACCAGGACTAAAGAAGAATATTCTATCCATATCGGCACTGGATATAAAAGGCATGAGGGTTTCATTTGTAGATGGCCAAGTCCTCATGTGGTCAAGAGGAAGGACTATTGACGATGCAATAGTAATTGGTGAACAAGAATGTGGATTATACAAATTGAAGGGCCATCCAGAACAAGATTTGGTCAAAAACACAATAGAGCCAAATGAACTTTGGAACAGAAGGCTTTCACATGTGCATTACAAAGCACTACCACTTGCAAGAAAAGCTGTTGAAGGTCTTCTAGAAATTCAAGCAAAACATGAAGGGGTCTACAAAGGATGTGCGAAAGGAAAGAATACAAAGAAGACATTTCCAAGTAGCGAGAGCAAGGAAAAAGGAATCTTGGAAATCATCCACTCCGATGTATGCAGACCAATGTCATCAAGTTCACTAAGCGGGTATGTATACTATGTTTCTTTCATTGATGATTTTTCTAGGAAGACATGGATTTACTTCATGAAGAACAAAGATGATTTTTTTAGAAAGTTCAAGGAATTCAAAGCCTTGATCAAGAACCACACAGAAAACAATATCAAGACCTTTCGATAAGATAATGGTAGAGAATTCACATCAAATGAATTCAAAGACTTATGCAAAGAATCAGGGATTAAGAGGGAGTTATCCACTCCATATAACCCACAACAGAATGGGATTGTAGAAAGGAAGAATAGAACTATCATGGAAGCTGCAAGAGAAATGCTTCATGATCAAGATCTTCCCATGCATCTATGGGCAGAGGCTGCCAGAACAATGGTGTATGTACAGAACTGTACTCCACATAGAGTACTCAAGAACAATATAACTGAAGAAGTTTTTTCCAGCAAGAAACCAAAAGTCAGCCATCTCAGAATATTCAGCTGTCCAGTGTACATACACATTCCAAAAGAGAAGAGAACGAAACTAGATCCTTCAAGAAAGAAGGGTATATTTGTGGGATAATCTGAAAGCTTGAAGGCTTACATAATATATTTCCCAGGATTCAAGAAGATCGACATCAACAAGGATGTAACATTTGATGAAGACACAACTTACAACAAATCCAAAAGAGAACTACTGGAGAACTTGAAGAAGGAGAAGCACCCAGAATTCATGATACAACCATGAACGAAGAAATTAAAGAAGAAGATCGAGAATTTGAAGAAACACAAAGACCTGTAGATCCACCTTAGGAGAAGAATCCTCACAAGAGGAAACCTACTTGGGTACGAGAAATTATCCAAGGTGCGGAAATATATGGGGATCCAGAAGAGAATCACAGAGAAAGAAAGAGAACCAAATCCTACTCTGAATATGTAGCTTTACTATGTGACTTTATCAATGAAGAACCTTTCAATTATGAAGAAGCGAAAGAACAGAAAGAATGGAAGGATGCTATGATCGAAAGAGTATCAATTGATCATGAACAATGATGTTTGGGATGTTTTCCCGAGACCAAAAGGGAAGTCGGTTGTAACTTCCAAATTGATCTATAAGATCAAGCATGATGCAGATGGTAGAATAGAGAAATATAAGGAAAGATTCATGGCTCGAGGTTTCTCCCAGAAAGAAGGAATAGACTATGAAGAAACCTTTGCACCTGTATCCAGATACACTTACATTAGATCAGTACTTGCTCTGGCTGTAGTGATGAAATGGAAGATACACCAAATGGATGTCAAGACTGCTTTATTAAATGCTGTAGTGGAAGAGGAGGTGTATGTAGAACAACCACTTGGTTTTGAGATACATGACAGGGAGTCTCATGTGTGCATATTGAAGAAAGCCCTGTATAGTTTGAAATAGGCACCCAAGACATGGTACGACATAATTGAAAACTTTCTATCCATTTTGGGCTTTACCAACAGTAAAGCAGATTCCAACCTTTACTATAAGGTTAAAGATGGCAACCCAGTGATGCTCCTATTGTATGTATATGATCTGTTTGTAACAGGTATGGATGGGTTGATTATTGATACGAAGAGAAAGCTTGCTTCTGAGTTTGAAATGAAGGACTTGGGTATGATGCATTATTTTCTAGGCATGGAGGTGTGGCAGAATGTGGATGGAATCTCCCTTGAACAAGAGAAGTATGCAATAGAGATCCTGAAGAGGTTTGGGATGATGGACTTCAAGGCCATGACCACACCTATGGCATCAAACCTGAAGCTATTGAGTGATGCTTCATCAGAGACGGTTGATGCTACGATGTATTGTTAGATGATTGGGTCCTTGATGTACCTGATGAACACAAGACCAAACATTTGCTTTGCTGTGAACACCTTGAGCTAGTTCTTGATAGATATGAGACATGTTCACTTGATTGCTACAAAGCATATTCTGAGGTACCTGAGGGGTACAATTGATTATGGGCTCAAGTATGAGGCGAATCAGAAGATTAACGTTGAAAGTTATGTTGATTCAAATTGGGCAGGCAGTGCCATCGATAGGAAGAGCACTTCAGGGTGTTGCTTCAGTATGGGATCAGGTGTGATATCTTTGTTTAGCAGGAAGCAATCCTATGTGGCACTAAGTATAGCTGAAGCAGAGTATGTCATAGCTTGTTCAACTAGTTGTGAGGTAGTATGGCTATAGAAGCTACTGTCTGATTTATTTGATCTCCAGATGGATGCTACTTGTTTACATTGTGACAACCAGAGTTGCATAAAGTTGTCAGAGAATCCAGTTTTCCATGACAAGTTGAAGCATATCGAGATCAAGTATCACTATATCAGGGATATGGTGCAGAGGGGAGCAATGAAGCTCTAGTATGTTGCAACGAAGGAACAAATAGCTGATGTGTTGAAAAATCCATTGGCTAGGGTGAAGTTCGAGTACTTCAGGGAGAAGCTTGGTCTTCTCTAGATTGAGGTTTCCTCCAAGGGGAAATGATGATACCCAGAGCCATTCTGAAATGGTGAGATGATTGGTTCCTTCCATGGTCAGATGTAAGGGCTGAGCCATTCTGTCATGGTGACAGGATTGGTTCCTTCCATGTCAGATGTGAGTGCTGATCCATTTTGATGTGACTGTAGGATTGGTTCCTACATGATCAGAAGTAAGCATTGAATGCCATTCTTGGAATGGAGGCACCTGGTCAGTTACCAAGTAGCTCAGTCTAGGAATGGGGGCCATTTTGATATGACTGTAGGATTGATTCCTACATGATCAGATGTGAGTGCGATCCCTTCTAAGATTGGTTATCAGATGTAAGTGCAAATCCCTTTCGACATGAAGGATTGGTTCCTTGCATAGTCGAATATAAGTGCTGAGCCATTCTGACATTGGTTGTCAGATGTAAGTGCAGAGCCTTTCGGCATGGAGGATTAGTTCCTCGCATGTCCGAGTGTAAGTGCTGAGCCTTTTTGACATTGGTTGATGGATGTGAGTGCTGGGCCTTTATGACAGGTTTATGGGAGGTGTTCCCACATGGTCAGATGTGAGTGATGGGTGTTCCTTTCTGATATGATTATAGGATTGGTTCCTACATGATCAGATGTAAGTGCTAGGTGGACCATTCTGACTTAGGGTCAGATATAAGTGCTGGAAAAGACCTACATGGAAGCTAGGCCTACAACCAACATGAAAAAGGGATGGCTCTGTAGAACTTCCTATGATGAGAAGAATCATGAGACATCACCTGTGATGATGATCCAGCAGTGATGATGATCCAGCAGTGATGATGATCCATATCCAGTGATGGTGATCTAGATCAAGTGATGATCCAGTGATGATGATCCAGATCAAGTGATGATCTAGATCTAATGATGATGATCCAGATCCAGATGAATATGAATTGAAGATGAAGATGACAAGAACTCAATGATTATCCAGATGATACAAAGAAGAACACTTGTGCTGATAAATTGTGTCGAGAGAATACCTTCCTAGTTAAGAGGGAGTGTTAATGTAATTGTAGCTTTGAAATGTATTCACTTGTATTTCTTATGTATTGTAACCTGATGTTTATTTTGGGATGTATTTGTAATGTACTGGATTCATGTCATGCCCCGAGGTTCCTATCGAGATTTTCTATAATGTAAACTAGTCATGTCAAGTCAAGGTGGGTGACCCTCCTATTGTATAAGGGTTAAAGTCCTCGCAGTTCTAGGGCATTAGGGTTATTAGACTCACCTAGTGAAGTCGGCCCTAGTTGGGTTTAGTCAAGTCAGGAATTAGTATAAATAGAGAGCTAGCCTCTCTATTTATCACACACTCACTCACACTCAGTTGTAGCGCATAACTGAGGAAGAGAAAGACACTTGGGCAATGAAGAAAGAGGTTACTGCTTTCGGGAGATGATCTTACTGTTTTTGGGTTTCACTTTTGGTCCTGATTCTATCTCTGAGGAAGTTGCAGGGGTTTTCTCCATTTATGGTTTCCTCGAGGAAAAACACTGTGTTCATTGTCTCTTGTGTTTGATTGTTGTGCTTGTTGTTCTCTCAGTTAAAGATCCTAATGTTATGCTAGCTTAATGTTAAAAATCTAACACTATGGACATTGATTTTGTGGATGAAAGAGACATGTTTTTAGTGATTTACATGGATGATATTACTGTATATTCCAGGTTTGACAGGGAGCATATCAAAAATTTGGAAAAGGTTTTCCTTGAGTGTATGAAATGTGGCATTTCATTAAACCTAAGGAATTCAAATTTTGGCCTGGAAGAAGGAAAGCTTTTGGGTCATATTATTTCCAAAGATGGTATAAGGATTGATCCAGACAGGGTGAATTCCATTCTGAAGGTAGAAGAACCAAGAAGTAAGAAGGAAGTACAGTCATTCATTGGGAAGGTAAATTTTTTGACGAGATTCATTCCTAGTTTTGCTGAAATATTGATGGACATTACTAATATAATGAAAAAGGATCATGAAAACAAATGGACAATAGAGGCTAAGAAATCTTTCGAAAATATAAAGAAAGCTATTACAGAATCTCCTGTGTTTGTAAGTCCATATTTTGATAAATATTTCTTGGTATTTTCATATGCTTCAGGGCATACTATTGCAGTTTTTTGTTACAAAAGAATGACCAAGGTGAAGAACAACCCATAGAAGTTTTTAGTAAGATGTTAAGAGATGGGGAGTTAAAGTATGATATCATGAAAAAAAAGGCATATGCTCTAATTAAGGCTCTAAAGGATTTTAGGATTTACATTCTTCATTCGCATGTAATTGCATATGTTCCCAACAGTGTGGTTAAGAGCATACTTACACAACCATATCCGGGGGGGAGAAGAGAAAAATGGATTGCAGTGCTTTTGGAATATGATATCAAAATCAGACCCACAAATTTGATCAAAGGATAGGGATTAGAAAAGATGATGATAGATTCTAATTGTGATTCTTTGCAGCTAAATTTTATTTCAAGTCAATCAAATAAGTTGAACACAGAAGTATAGGTGATGCCTGATTTTTCTTTTTCTCCATGGTATGATGATATTGTTTATGTGTTGCAGAATTTACAGCCTCCTGTAGGGATAAGTAAAAATAGAGCAAGGTCTATGAAGCTGAAGGCTACAAAATTTTGTATTTTAAATCAATGTATTTATTGGAAGGATCCTGGTGGAGTGTTATTGAATTGTCTATTGGAGAATGAAGCTCAGGAAATAACAAAATAATTTCATGAAGGACATTGTGGGGGACATCATTCGTGGAAGGTAACTACAAATAAAATTTTGAGAGCGGAGTTTTATTGGCCTTCTTTATTTTCAGATGTGTATAAAGAAATCACCAAATGTCATGAGTGTCAGGTTTTTGATGGAAAGAGGAAATTAGTTCCACTCCCCCTTAATCCAATATTAGTAGAAGCACCTTTCCAACAGTGGGGATTGGATTTCATTGGGGAAATAAATCTAAATTCCCTGGGACAACATAAGTGGATTTTAACAACAACTAATTATTTTACAAATTGGATTGAAGCAATACCTAACAGAAGAGCTACAGATGCAGTAATAATGGATTTCCTAGAGAATAATATTTTGTCAAGATTTGGTTGTCCTAAAAGGATTGTAACTGATAATGCACCTACTTTTAAGTCAAAGAAGATGATAAATTTCTGTCATAAATATCATATCAGTTTGAATCATTCTACTGCCTATTATCCACAGGGTAATGGACTGGAAGAATCATCTAATACAAGTTTGGTGAGGATAATTAAGAAGTTGTTGGAAGAAAATAAAAGAGCATGGCATACAAAGCTGAAATATGCTTTGTGGGCTGACAGAATCAGCACAAAGAGGGCTATTGGAATGTCACTATTCCAATTGGTGTATGGAGATGAAATGCTTTTTCCAGCATCTCTAGGAGTTCCAATTATGAAATTATTACATGAATAGTAGGATGAACCTAATCATATGCAAAGAATAATAAACCAAATTATTGAGTTGAATGAATTGAGAGATAAAGCATATGATAAGGTACATATACATCAAGAGAAGATGAAAAATACCTTTGATAGAAAGATAAAAGAGGACACTTTCCAGGTTGATGATTTGGTGTTAAAATGGGATGCTCCACATGAAGACAAAGGAAAACATGGTAAGTTTGATCATTTGTGGGTAGGTCCATACATTATTGCAGCACACAGGGGCAATAATTATTTCATTCTACAGCATCAGGATGGGTCTCAATATGAAGTTGGTCCAGTAAATGGGAGATTTTTGAAACATTATTTGGAATAAGGGGAAATAAAATTTATGTATTATAGTGTAAATATTTCTTTACTTTTAGTCAGTACAGATGGTGAGCCAGAATATTTTATTTTCATAGAAAAGGCCCTAAGATCAGAAGGGGTGGCCATATTTTAGTTTTTTGCAAAAAAATAAAATAAAAAAGGATTTGGATTATCAATGCATTTGGAAACTGGTCTATGGGGTTCTTTTCTACCTCGCATGGAGGATAGCATCCCTAGTGGAGCCAACTGTTAAATTTGTAGATTATTTGATTGAAGGGTTTAAAAAATATGCATATGTGAAAATTTTGGGTGGAAGCGCTCTTTAGGTTAATGAGTGAGCATGATCTTTCGTTATTGGTCATTGGATGGAAAGAAAGGTTTTGATGTATGGTGGTAGATTGGTCTGCTGATGAAACAAGAAGGAAGAAATTTGAATCATCCTATTGATAGAATGAAGATAAAAGGGGTTAAATTTCAAGGGCCCATATTTAAAGTGTTGCAGATCAATGGCAGTGAAACATTCAGGGAATCATAGATCCAAAGATAAAAGAATTTTTTCAATTCACGAAATGGGTTAAAAATTGGAAAGATTAGATGGATAGGATGAGAGAGGAGATAGATTTGTGGTTAGGATCAATTCCGTAGATTGAACTAGTGTAGAGAAAGTTTAAAATTGAATTCATGAAAAGTGGTAGGGGCCACATGGATCAAGGGTTTCAATAATGATCGAGTTGTGATTGACGGATGGAGTGCATTCTGTGAATGAGATTTTCTCGACGAATTAGTTCTAAATTGATTTATGGAATTTTAATGTTTTCACAGTTGGAAGGTTCCGATGAAGGCAGGTTCCAGATCAAGGGTTAATATTGATTTCGTTGGAATAAGTTGTGTCGGGTGTTATTCTGGAGTAATGGTGTTGAGATCTCACAGATGGACAGATTGGATATCAAAGAAGAGGAAACCTATGGTGTAGATTATGGGAAGTGTGCTATGTTTATAAAACATAAAAAAATATAAATCAGGACTTTATGTTTAGTTAAACCTCAAGGACTTATTACATATGAACAGCTTGGATCCAAGATCATTTCCATTCATCCAACCTTTGGAGTGTATTACATCCAAGTAACCTTTGTACCATGCTAGGTATCCTTTTTAAACTCGGAAAAACCATGGGACTTAACACATTAAATTAACTTGTGTTCCACACTGGGGCTCATATTTACACTCAAATAATCTATTTTAGGACTAGATACGTCTAAGGATAGCCTTCAAGATTTTCTAGTATTGATTAAATGTGAGGAAAACCTAAAGAACTGATTATGTCTGAGCATCCTACTCCACCAATATTTTTCCCTCTCATACAACCTGTCTCATTTCCCATGTGAGATATCATGTATCTGTGTATTCTGGTCTCTCGCTATTTCTAGCATAGAAACATATCAAGATTGATTAAATCCAAGGATAACCTGTGAGCTTCGCCACAACTGATTACATCCAAGGAAAACCTACAGGACTTATTACATCTAAGCAACCTACGATCTTTGCCAGGATTTTACACTTAGACAAACTGTCTCACCATCTGTTAACACCATATTTGAAATTTGTAGATTATTTGATTGAAGGGTTTAAAAAAATATGCATATGTGAAAATTTTGGGTGGAAGCGCTCTTTAGGTTAATGAGTTAGCATCATCTTTTGTTATTGGCCATTGGATGGAAAGAAAGGTTTTGATATACGGTGGTAGATCAGTCCACTGATCAAACATGAAGGAAGAAATTCAAATCATCCCATCGGCAGAATGACGATAAAAGGGGTTAAATGTCAAGGGCCTAGATTTAAAGCACTACAGATCAATGATGATGAAACATTTTGAGAATCGAAGATGCGAAGATAAAATAAATTTTTCAATTCACGGAATGGGTTAACAAATGGAAATATTGGATGGATAAGATGAAAGAAGAGATAGATCTGCAATTAGGATCAATTCCACCAATTGAACTAGCACGGGGAAATTTTAAAACTAAATTCACAAAAGAGGTAGGGGCCACATGGATCAACAGTTTCAACAATGATCAGGTTTTGATCGATGGATGGAATGCATTCTGTGAATGAGATTTGCTCGATGAATCAGTTATAAATTGATTTGCGGAATATTAAATTTTCCACAGTTGGATAGTTTTGATGAAGGGAGGTTCTGGATCAAGGGTTAATATTGATCCTACTAGATTAAGTTGTGTTGGGTGTTATTCTGGAGTATTGGTGTTGAGATCTCACAGATGGATGGATTGGATCTCAAAGAAGAGAAAATATACGGTGTATATTATGGGAGGTGCGCTATGTTTATAAAACATAAAAAATTATAAAAACATCTACATGGAATTTCAAAAGTTTAATTTTCTGAGCTATGGGATTGACGATAACCTTGACCTTTGTGCGAAGTGCCAGCGTGGAAAAAAATTGGAACACTGTGCAAATTGAAGAGGTAGGCATTTTGAAACCTTCCAAGTATTTCTGAAAATGGATAAAATGGATGAGATTGAAGTGGATAAAAGTGAAGAATTAGAAGTTTCCTATCAGAGGGATGATAAGAGATTTGAAGACAAGAATGTTGAAATTAATGATACTATTTTAATGGATGAAAGCATTGAGACAGCTAAGAATAAGTTGAAAATCCTTAAGGACCAGGGTAGTGATACCTGTGGTGTTTTTAAATCTTTCGTTTACTTTTTCTCTGTCAACCAGACCCCTAGCTGCCTTGAATTTGTTGAGTGGTGTGTAAATAACTATTCTAAAGCTGAAGGAGTCATTATGAATAAGTCTAAGTCTAGGATCCTTTTCCCTATACAAGCCTCTATTATACTCAAAGCCCTAGCTGTCCCATAGGATTTTGTTCAGTTATCTCAGGAATATAAAGAGGAAAACATTATACATTTATTCCAAGAATCCATAGCTGAAATCAAAGAATCCTTTTTAAAGTTGTGTCTAAAACCTGATAGTGAGGTTATAGGTTTGTCTTACCCCATTGACCTAGTATTGTTTAAAAAAGAAACTTAGTCCTACATAACTTTAGCTAGTCTGTTTTTACGGTTAGATACTAATGGCTATGTTACTGAGTCACTATTGAGTCTGTTGTTTGTATTAAGCACTTACTGAATTGAGTCATAATTTCTAGGTCAGTCCTTCTAGTCCTATTGCCTTAAATTTGATGATTTCCTAGCTAAAAACATTCGTTCTTAGTTAGTTAAATTCCATGATACCAGATTATTCAGATTCTAGTCTTTTTTGCTGAGGATGTTTGTGTCACATAATGAAGATAATTTACAGTTTCCTGAGTTGGTGATCACAAATGACATGACCCAAAATTATTACAAATTTATGAATGGTTTGATTGCATAAATTTACATTATTTTCTTCCAAGAAAGACTACCTGGGGTGTTACCAGAAATGAAAGAAACATTGCAGCTGTCTCCAAGTAAAATGATAGGAGATTGCTTCCTTTCATAATTTGAAACAGTTATAAGATTGTAAGGTTTTGTGCACTAGCCCTATATTCTACCAGCCTTTCTGACAACCAGGATATTCTCTTTGTAATTTATTAGACAAAAGCTTACAGTTGAAGAAGACCATATCTTAAGCTTCAGGAAGATTTTGGATATGAAGATTCCCTGGGTAGCAGGGGCATATGTTGTAAAAAGTAGGGCTTCTCTACCCATAATTGATAATTTTCTCAAGAGCATGGAGTTTCCTTTAGGAACTACAATTAATTATGATCCACATTAGGTGATTTCCAGAAGAAGAAAGGAAAATAACAACAAACCTTTTGAACACACTAAAGTAGTCGGACTCAGGGAGGTAGCTAATTGCAAACAAGGATGATTCTAAGGAACCGTAATTATTTAAAAGTGTATAAATCTTAGCGAATCTTACCAATTCTTAAAACTCCAACTATAAAATGTTTGGCGATATTTTTCAAAAAATATTTTAATTTCCAAGGATTTTATATCGTTTATATAATAATTTGGCGATTTTTAGGTAAAAAAAGTTTACCCCATCAAAATTGGGCGAAACAGGGCTTCAAAAATTGAAAAATGGCGAATCTTTTTTTCGAGAAAACCCTCTAAAAATAGCCCATGGGATAAATTTCTCCCCTAAAATTTACCCTAATTGGGAAGATTATCTTGACAAAGCTCTAGATAATGTCAGCATGGAACAAGATTATGTATCTTCCTTGCCTGGGAATAATTCTCCTCCCATGGATTTGTCAAATATAGTTGTAGTTGCTGGAACTGTTTCGTCCTTAATACGTTTTTCAGGGACTTCAAATAAGAGAAAGAATGCAAATTTTATTGACATTGAAGAAACAGACACTGCTAGCATGCCAAAGAAGTAGAAAACTGAACAAGAAGGAAGAATGATACAAATAAAGAAGAGTATTGTGAAAGACAAGCAGAAGAAAGAAAAATAGAAACAGGAAAAAACAAAAGTTGCTAGTATAGAACTTAAAGAATATTTTTTTGATGGATCGACTCCAAAAAAGTTTCAATCAAAGGAGGAATGGTTGAATACATACAGGGAAAAATATGATAAAACCTTTGATGAGACAGTGAAATTGTATGAAGAGTTAAGACATTTTCCCAAGCAAGATGTAACATTGAAGACTGTAAGGGATCATGCCAAAGATGCCCTGAGTTTGGCCATGAATTTAGGCAACAAGGTATCAGAGGTGAATGCAAATTTAGAAAATATCCCTACTACAGATATGATGCATTTTCAAAGGGAGACAAGTGATATTTTATATACAAAACTTCTCAAATATACATTGCGGGTATCTAAGTTGGAGTCAAATAAAAATATAGCTCAGGAACTCTTAAGGAAGGGAAAATTTGAGAATAAGGCCCTTCGACTCAAGATTAAAAAGTTGTAGGATGATTTCTTGAAATTTTATGGGAAATCAGATAAAGGAGCAGTGGATCAAAAGTTATTTGATGAGAAAGAGAAATAGGTTCAAATGTTGAAAAGGAAATTGAAAATTCCTTCTACTCAGCTAATTCAAACTTCAAAATTGACAGAGTTTGAGAAGGAAAAAGAAGCATTAAACACTGAACTAACAGAATGCAAAGGAAATATGTTAAAGCTTCAAGGAAAGTAAAAGCAGTGGGAAAAAATATGTTAAGCTTCTGACAGAAACTGAAAAGGATTTGAAGTCTGAGCTAGAAACAAAAGAGAAGGAATTATAAGAGAAGTGTGAAGAAATGGTAAATCCATCCACTGTTCCTTCTGGAGACACCGATGCAACATATATATCTAAAGAAATGTCTAAGGTGAACCTGAAGGATGTAGAACTTATGGGGTTGAATAAAAAAAACAAAAATCGGGAAGATATGCCTTTGAAAAAAGAAGAAGAGAAGAAGAAAATTGAGGATAAATTTCAAGAATTAATAAACCAAAGTGCCAAGTTATCAAAACAGGTGATTGTCCAAATGGACTTACAAGGGGCCAGGAATTTGGTTTGGGATGAAATTATTAGAGAGAACAAAAATTTTAAACTATACCTAGATTTTATTGCAAACCAGGAAAGTGCTCTGAAGGTGGAAAAGCACAACATTTTGATAGTGAAACAAGGATTGAATAAAAAACCAATGCAGATAGCTGAGAATGCTATCAACTTTGTAAGTACTCTATCAAAAGATTAGGTTAGAAGGTTTTGTATCCAAGACAAAGTTGTTGTTGTATCTTGGGACAAAAAAGTGATTAGAAAGTACAGGATGTTCGATACCGTACAGGAAAAGGAAAAGGTGGATATTATAAGTCATAAGATTAAATAAGTGGTTGATTTATTTAATCCATTGGTAAATAGGGGAATTCCTTTATTTTGGGAGGAGAAAGGACCATTATTATCTCAACTGGAATATTTGGATAAATTGGTAAAGTGTAGGTCGGATCACAACAAGTTTGAGGATATGCAACAGGCTCTGTCTGGGAGAGTCGTGTTTAACAAATTGGTTGGAGAGTTTGAATTGCTATTTGATTTTAAGGCCACAAGTACCAAGGTGCCTAATATTTCATACACAGACAACACGGAGCTCATATTTTTGGCACATGAAATGGTCATTGCAGACTTTCCCAATTATGAACTTTGGAGATCAATTCAATAGTATGGTTCAACCAAGTTTAAATTAAAGCCATGAAGACATCAAGGAGAGTAGCGCAAGAGTATTTCAAGCGAAAGACATAATTATGATAAATGTTATTTTAAATTCATTTAGTTAATGATTTTTGTTATCATAGAACTACTTTGTAATAGATAGGCGCTTTGACAAATGTAATAAACAGTCAAAACCATTAAACAGTTAGGTTATTGATTAGCTCGAGGAGAAATTGTATAAATATTCATATATTTGATGTAATGAGGGTTGGAACCCATGATATTTTGGAAATATGTGTATTTCAAGTATTTCACTAATGAAATTATAGAGCTGAAAGTTGGCGTTTTTCCAGAGATTCCTGTGTTATTCCATGTTACAGTCTGTTACTTTCTCTTCTCATGTGCATGTTTTTCCACTTTATCTTTTCCATTTTGTTTTCCTTTATGTCTGAAATAAGTGTACAACAGTTTGGAATTCATATTTACTATGCTCCATTTTTTGTTTTCAGATATCCACTAAAATTTTCTTCTAAAGTTAATACAGAATTCATTTTTTTCAATTTTTTATGTTAGTGGTCTTTTCATGTTCTTCCTTTTTCACCAAAAAATTAAATCTTGACTGTAACTGAGTAGCTATCTTGCCTATGTTTAAATTTCCATGCAAAAATTTCTGTTTATCCATATTCATATTTGAATCCATAGCTTAATGGTCAAGTGTTCAATTTCAACTAGTCGTATCAATTACAAACAATTTTAGTCATACATAAATGGCCTTGTTAATATTCTGTGAGAGATCCCTCTCTGAGGAGGAAAAATCCAGTTTTCTCTTTTAAAGTGGTTTTTGTTGTCACCTAGGAATAGCCTTCACAACCTTTGGTAATTTTCTAGTGATAACAAATTGGTACTGTTGTCGGGGAACGAAGGGCATATCAACTCTGGGAATAACAACAAGGATTGCAAAGTTTCAAGAAATATATTTCTGTGGGAAAGTAGAAGTTTTTACATTCAAAAGAAGGTTATACATTTTCCTAACGACTTCATATTCATTTTAAACAGTATTACAAAAATACATCCTGGATTTCAGGAAAGCGAATACAAGAGGTAACCCTAATACTGAAACTTTGCAAAGTGTGGAAGATCTAGAAAGATTTCTTAGAAATAAAAATAAAGAAAAAATAAATAGTTCTCAGTTTGGTGCATCATCTTCTCAAAATTTTCACCATATAAAAGAGTCTGAATGGGAACTAGTGTTGAGAGATTACTGTTAAAATCAAAATCAAAATATGACCTAAAGAAATTTGAGATTAACCCCAATATATTATAATCATGTCTTCTTGATTCTTTGTGGCAGAACCTTCAAACTCCAGTAAAAAATGAACAGACTGCTTCTCCTGCTTAAAACTCTCAG
This sequence comes from Pseudotsuga menziesii, assembly GCA_001517045.1. Classification (NCBI taxonomy): domain Eukaryota; kingdom Viridiplantae; phylum Streptophyta; class Pinopsida; order Pinales; family Pinaceae; genus Pseudotsuga; species Pseudotsuga menziesii. The sequence continues at coordinate 131,543 of LPNX010325552.1, read as the reverse complement.
TTTCATACTTCCCAATTTATTTAGAAACCTCCAGTTTTTCAAGCTCCACCATTTGTTTCAAATCCACCTAGACCAATGGCTGCAACTAGGTTTTCTCCACTGGCTTTACCTGCGGTGTTGCATGAGCTTCCCTTAAACTATGCCCAGAGGATTTCATTTTATGATGGAGAAGGGAATGTTACTGCAAAATATCGTGTTGGAAAATTTGATGATTTTATAGATTTGGAAGAGGTTGATCATGAAGATGTCAAGATGAGGCTGTTTGCATAGAGTTTGTCTGGGAAAGCTAAAAAATGGTATAAAGATTTACCTAATAGGTCTATTTAAAACTTTGATTCCTTTCAAAATTCCTTCTTGGAGGGATGGGATGATAAGTGGAGTCCATTACAAGTCTTGTCTCAATACAATAATCTTAAAAAGGAAGGTTTTGAGTCAGTCCATGAGTTTTCCAGTAGGTTCATGAGAGTCTATAATTCAATACCTATTGATATTAAACCTTCAACTGTTGTTACTAAACTTCATTATGCCGAAGCTTTTGATAATGATTTTGCATTGTTGTTGAGAGAAAGAAAATCAACCACTCTTCCTACTATGTTTACAAATTCCTTAGAAGTAGAAGCCAATATGATGGTGTGTGGGAAGATAAGACAAAGGGTAGATGTTGATAGGAGGAAAGGTACAGAAGAAATTCCCTCCATCTCTACTACTTCTTCATCTAGTGATATCAAATTTGAAATGATGTTGAAAACAATGGAAAAATTAATGGATAGGATGACTATGGATACTAGGCTAGTGAATCGAGAGCAGAATGAACCCCAGATCAGAAATACTAACTTCAAAAGGGCTATTCATCCTCCACTCCCACGGAATAGGAAAAGAGACATAAGGAATCCAATAAATCAAGAAGATCAGCAAATAAGACTGCCTTTCCCTAAAAATTATGGTGTTGGTGATGATGATGCAGAGTCTATTGAAGATCATATTCATTATTTCCATGATCTATATTATGATATTTATCTAACTGAGGAGGAACATAGTATGATATGATTTATATTCTATTATACCCAAATCCTGTCACCAACATGTGATGAGATCCTTAACCCCTATGTTTTCCCTAAATCCCAAAACTTGGAGTGGAAAATTGCTATGGATATCAATTCTACTTGAAAAAACCTAGCACCGCGCTTACCCTTTGGCTGATGAGCAGTACCTTGTTTAGCACCACCTGTGTCCTATTAGAGAAAAGTGGTGCCACTGCGGAAGTGCTTTGTCTTTGAAGTGGTTCTCACCTAAACAGCTCAGTCATAAGGGAACAAAAGCGGTACCCTTGGTAAAATGGGAAAAATAGATTTTTCATGAGGCTTCTAGAACATGAGCCTCGTGTCCTCCATTATCCCTATCAATCTGGGTTGGTTGGAGTCGAGATCCCTCTGGGTAGGATCTTATATCCACCTCACCCACAATTCTCTCAACCATACCTATATATTTTAGTCTTATAAATACAAGCTCACATCCATGGTTGAGGAGGAGAACTAAATGGTATTGTTATGCTGTTGAATTGACTGCCTAGTTCAATCCATTGGAGAGCACAAGAGAGCAAGTTGGAGCTTTTGGGGATGAGGTGTTTGTCTTATGGAGAAATTTGTCAACACTAAGGAAATGGTTGTAAGCTTCTTCATTCATTCTTAATGCAAAGCTTATTTCCGTCCCACATATCTGTTGTTTACATTTCACATGTATATGTTATTGGATTCCTTAGTCACTAGTATGGATGTGTAGATGATTTTCTGGTAGCTTTGATGTTCTTGTTTGTTTGACATGTTTGCAGGTAGACAGGTTCATGATCAAAGCAATATTCCAGGTGTTTACAACATTCAAGGAAGGTCTTCATCCTTTGTCATTCACTCATTTGTTCTAGATCTGAACCATTTAGACCAAAGGAACAGCTTATGTCTGTAGAAGGTGCAATATTCCTGATTACAAATCTGGCGACTCCACTGGGGAGCAAAGCAAATTTCAATTGATCTAATCTTCCTCATTCCTTGAACACTTGTCCAAATATAGGCTCTAGTTTCTAACTCTCTTCACTCAGATCTGCCATCTGACTTAGTGAATTTTCATTTGAAACTTTCAAATCTGTTCAGATCTGAACTATTTCAACTTTATATGCTCTTTTTTACTGTCAATTCATCAATATTTACCTTGATTTGATCAATTTCTAACTTGAATTCTCATTCTCCTTATTTTTTGGATCTATTCAAGGAACCACACATGTGCTATTAGCAAAAAGCGGTGCTACTGCTTGAACTCTATTAGCCATACATGGTGCCACCGCCTGAACCTCGTTAGCTAGAAGCGATGCTCATCCATAACCGCTCTATCAAGACATCTCTAGTGCGGTGCCAGGTAGGCCTTGTTCCAGAACTATTTTTTTGTCATTTTTTGCAAAAAGTTGGATTTTGTTTGCTTTCATCCTTACACTGTCAGGATTGCTTGTTTGAATCTGAATGCTCATTGTTGGAGCAGGGTCCCGCAGCTACAGAAGAAGCTGCTAGTTTTGGCAGAAAGATATAAGTTTTGGTAGAAAGAAGACAAGGAAGAGCTATGACTCCGTAGCACGTTTCCAGCTAGAGAGCAGAGCCGAAAACTGTGACTTTTTTGGGATGCGAAAGTCAAAGAAAGGCAACGGTACTTGAGCGGCCGAGAAGGGAGAGCTCACCCACTGCATTGAAGGCAGCGGCGGAAGATAGGAGGGCTCAGCGACCCTCATAAAGAAGAAGGAGCAATGAGGCTCAAGCATTGAAGGCGAAGGACAGAACGTGAAGCGGTGCATAGTACCCATGGTCAGTGCCGGGAAGCATGGAAGACTGCAGAGAGCTGTGGTGTGACGGGAAGCGGCTACCTCAAGGACAGAGAGGACCGACTGTCACTAATTAGGGTTTGGGTTACTGTTGGGACAGGCCCACAGTGTTGTAATGGCGAGACCTTCGGGCCGCCTATAAAATATTGTATTTTGTATTGTAAAGGGTTGGTTGGTTGGTTCATAGAATGAGTCATTAGTTGGTCAGTTGATTATTTTTGAAGTAGACTCAGGAGTCAGTCAGACAGACTGTGTTGTAACGATCCAGACACCTAGCTTGTCTGTGAGTCATTTGAGTCTGTATGTAACCATCCACAGAGAGAACAGAGAGGGAAGGATATATTGAAAGAAAGGAAATATAGAGATAGAAATAGGCTAGAGATCTAGAAGAGATCTCGCGTTGCATATGCGGTGCAGCAGACTGTGCTAACTTCCCTTAAGATATATAATAGAAGCACAGTTTGGTGGACGTAGCTCCCATCCTGGGGGTGAACCACGTTAAATCTACGTGTTATGTGTTGCATGAATGTGATTGTACTTGCTTATTGTTACTGGTTATTATGCATGTAATGTTAGTTGCAGTAAGTGAATGTATGTATTGTTCATCCCATGGTAATGCAGGAAGATAGAGATAAGTTGAAGTATTTTAGTAAGCTGCTTAAAGACTCCTTTACGTCTGTTTCTAATGACCATTTAATCACAATATAACTTTTGGGAAGTAGAGTTCCGCTAATCGACACAGTCAACGCTAAGAGTGCAAAGTCGTAGTGGTAAGATATTGCAGATGTTAACACCCAAAAAAGGTTCAATACCTCATCTACCCCATCACATGGCTCATTTGTCCATTTTGATACCATATTTCCATCAAAAACCCATAAAAACCATCTAAAAAGCCTCCAAAAGGCTTAAAATGCCTCCAAAAGGCCATAAAACCCTTTTTTCCTCTAAAAATATCTAAAATTCCTCCAAAAAGCAAAAATATCCAAAAAAGGAAGAAAAAATATTAAATAATGAGGAAATGAGGAAAAAACCCTAAACAACTGAAACCCTAACCCTAAACCACATGGTTTCCAACTATAAATAAGGGGTGGAGATCCCTTATTTCATATCCACAATCACAAGTATCCTGCCTTTGCCAAAATTGCTCTTGAAATCCCAGCTCACCATTGAGCTGCTTTCACCGTGAGAGCCCCTTTTGGCCCATTTCCACCATTGGAGAAAGAGAAGAAGTAGCTTGAAGCTCGGAGCCACCGACTCGGATCATCGCAAAGGGCTTCACCAACCTTCACATTGGAGGTCAGATTAATACAAAATTACTATTTACTTTCTACTCTTTTGCTTAATGAACTTGTTTAGATTTAGTTTTTTATTTCAGTTATAGCTTTTAATTCACATATAATTGAACTGCTACTAAGGAATCCATTGTCCTTAGTAGGTAATCATTTGTACAAGCTAGGGGTGAAACCCTAGCTACAGTTTTGGCGACTCCGCTGGCTTTTTTATTTATTTTCCGTTTTGTCCTTTCGACTGCCGTTTTCGGCCTCCGTAAACCGCCGTTTTTTCCCTCACAGTCGCGTTGCGACCGTGTCTTTCCAGTCCTTAGCTGCGACCCAACCGTGCCTTTCCAGCTCTTAGTTGTGACTCGGCCGCGTAATTTTCCCTATTTGCTGCGCTCCGACCGTGCTTGTTAGCTATTTTATCCGCAACCCGACCGCACCTGTTTTCTTCAAACCCGCGGTCCTCCCGCGCCTGCCTTCCTTAAACCCGCGACCCGACCGCACCTGTTTTCTTCAAACCCGCGGTCCGACCGCGCCTACCTTCCTTAAACCCGTGACCCGACCGCACCTGTTTTCTTCAAACCCGCGGTCCGCCCGCGCCTTCCGTTCAGAAACCCGTGACCTGACCGCACCTGTTTCCTTCAAACCCGCTGTCCGCCCGCTCCTTCCGTCTAGAAACCTGCGACCCGACCGCACCTGTTTTCTTCAAACCCGTGGTCCGCCCGCGTCTGCCATCCAGAAACCCGCGACTTGACCGCGACTGTTTCTTCAAACCCGCGGTCCGACCGCGCGACTTCGCCCCAAACCCGCGATCTGGATTTTGCACTTGTTTTTGCTTTTTGAACCCAGCCCCTTTGCTGCCATATTTTCTGCACCTGCACAACCACCTGTTCTACCTGCAGCCCTACAACCATCTTTGTCCCCCTCTACAGAACTTTTTAAAAAAATTTAGCATTGTTTATTCAGATAATCTTGCATGGTAAAAATTTTTAATTCAGTATTATTGATATTTACGAAGTTGCCTTGGCACTTCTTTTCTGGGTTCATAACCTCACAAGCACACAATCTGTCACCTAATTCAAGTGAGACTTAAAAAATACTTAACTCAACCAACATTCTAACCCCACTTAGGGAACATAAAAGAATTTTTGTAGTTAGGTAGGATCGGGAGGATAGGCTTCCAATAACACCCCTCGGTTATTTACACTTGAGACATAGTTGTTGTCCATTAGGGAACCAAAATCCCTTAGTATTTTTTGACACGATCACAACCGGTTTATCAGAGGGCCTCTCCCTTAGGAGGGTTGAAGTCGTGAGATTGGTTCCGGAGGTTTGAGTGGAATACCGAACTCCATTCAGTAACTGAAGGGCTACCTTTCACATTTCTCGGGATATCCCTGTATAGGGGTATTGCGGTCAAAGGACCAAGCGGCAGATTTACCTTTCTGGACATGTCATGAACGGGGTATCTTAGTTTCCATTCTTATAGGATTTGACTACCCGGTGTCCCTCCTGGTAGGGGGATACCTTAGCCACTTGGCTTCCCTATTCATATTCTCTGACTTGGATTTCATCACCTTGCAGAGGATATGTCTAGTTAAGTCATAATACTTTTAGTTAGGTGTTTGCATGCTCCCTTACCTCCTTTTGGTCTAGTGAGTCCACCATTTTTTATTTATAGGCAACCTTCTTTTTTGTTATTCTGACCATTTCTGTTGATACTTCGCCTATTGTAGCACGCAGTTACAGTGGGTGTTTTGAGTTGTTTTTGGCCTGAGCGCCCCATTTTTTGAGCTCTCCTTCTGCACACTCTGTTGCATTAGAGTTTTTGAGCTGTTTTGTACCTACCTCAACCCACAAAGATTTGACACCATTTGTCACCATTGAGTCCTAGAGACATTCTCGATGCCTCAGAGGTGAGCCCCCACAGCACGGTTCACTTGACACCACCTGTCATCGACACAGATCTTGAGCCTTGTCACTTGACTCCACTCGTCAGCGACATCGGACTCCGTCACCAGATACTGACGCCCCTTATTTTACCTCTGATTCTGAGCCAGAGTCTGAGAACCCCCTTTACACTGCCCCTACTAGCCCCATGGCTGGCATGACTCCCACTCCCATCTTGGTAGGGACCATTGGTGGCACATCCACCACGACACCCGATACCACACCTACTTTGGGTATGCCCTCCACGGGGGCCCCCTCTACTGTTTCCCTCACAGTACCGATTCCCGCAGCGGGAATACCTATCGTCACTCCATTAGTGACTCATACCACCCATGGTGGTGCAGGTCCGTCCTATACCACCTTAGTTCTCCCATTTGGGGGCAACCTCCCTCATATTACCCCTCCACTTGGGGGCATCGGCCCCGACTTGGTCCAACCCACTACCGTGTCACATCCTTCATCCAGTTTGCTATTCATGGCTAGCCTCAACTTGCTTGATCTAGCCAGATTAACCAATGACCCCATCCGACACAACCCTGCGTGGCCTCACATGCCCACCAAGCTCCCCTCCGACATCCCTAAGTTCGAGGGAAAGGCAGGTGAGGACCCATAGAACCATATCATGTCCTTCCATCTATGGTGTTCCTCCAACTCCATAGTAGATGACTCTATTTTCCTCCGTTTATTACAACGTACTTTCACTGGCTCTGCTGCCAAGTGGTATATCGAACAACCCCACGGAACCCATGCCACCTTTACTTCCCTGGCCTCGACTTACCTCCAGTTCTTCCAGTTACCTGTCCAATATGATGCAGGCATTGAAATCCTACTATCATGCAGACAGAACATGGCTACCCACATCACAGACCACATTCATGAATGGCGTCGACGTTGTAGCCTATGCAAAATCAAGTTAGATGACCGGATCTTCCTAGATTGGTTCCTTAAATCCCTCCTTCCTATCATTGCTAAGGATGTTGCATCCGAAAGACCCCAGTCTGAGGAAGAGGCTATCCTTAAAGCCCAACAGTTCGATCTCATTTATGCCCAGTCGGGTTACCTTTATACCATCATACCTGACGCCCCTCGTGACAATTCCTCCCAGCGCGATGCGCTGGGGGCATCCCATGCTGCCGACGGCATCATTGGCTGCGTCTCTTCACAGCCTCAGCCATTTTCCATAGCCCATCCTACCCCTGGCCCTGACCCTTCGTGGGCCACCTCCCAGTCTGGAGCAACCAACCAATATGCTCCCATGACACATCACCACCATACCCATGGACCCTCATGTCCACCTCAGTGTTTCGGTAATATGACTCCCGCTTACGCCCCCCCGGTCGCACCTCAGCCTTACTATCATCAGCAGGCTGCACCAGCTCCTATGCCGTCACAAGCCCAACCTCATTATTACCCGCCACAGGCATCCCATGCAGCAAACCCACAACCCGCTCCACAGCACTATCCACAACCCCCTCAGGTTGCTGCCCCTATGCAGCCTCCACCTACATATCATCCACCGTAGCCTGCTCCAGCCCCAGTGCAAACTCAGAATCCACCTACTGTCCAAGGGCAAGTTTACGCTCAACAAAACCCACAGCAAAACCAGAACAACCAACGCAACTAGGGCCAACAAAATCGCGGCAGAGGCCGAAATCATGGGAACAACCAACCGACCGAGCAAGCTGGTCAACACCCTAATCCCCTCGCTAGTAATGATGCGTCCCCTGCTAACCAAAACCCTGATCACCCGCCCAAGCAGGATAAAAACCCCAATTTGCGAACAAACTACCCTTGTTCTATTTGCGGGGTCTATGGCCACTACACACATTTTTGTCCACATATGGAGCGGGTTCGGCAACTTTGGGCTGCTGATGTACAACGCCAAGGGCAGATGGCTCCTCAAGCTCCACCCAACCCACCACCACCTCAGCAGCCACCTTTGGTCTTGCAAAACCCCTTACCAACCCAAGGCATAGTGAATACTGAACCGTTGCCTCCCCCTCAAGCTAACGCACCACCCCACCAAATCACTTATGCTGCTCCTGATCAACCCATTTTTGACTCAGGGACCCACCATTTGTTGATGATGTCCTCCGATGAGGTCAACCTCCAAACTCGGCGGAACCAATATGGCTCCACCCCTGAAGCTCCCCCCGCCGATAAACCCACTAACGCTCACCCCACTGATCAGGCATTATGTATACCTCCACCTCCACTAGATGGCGCCCCCAAAGCACCTCGTTTCCCACTTCGCCGTATCAACAACAACCCCAATATGCAGGCTACATCAAACTACAACATTGTCGATGACTTAGCCGAATCCCCCGCAGCCATGTCTGCGTTAGAAGTCTTAAAAAACTGCCCTTCACAGTGCAAGACTTTACTCTCAGCCATTGGGGCTATCGATCCAAATGATTTGCAGTTAATGACATTTGATTTAGACCAATATGAACCCCACCTTCCTTCCACTTTGGCGTTCCAAGTTTCTCTTTCCATTCGGAATTTTGTCGTCTATCGATGCATTATTGATGAAGGTGCCTCTACATGTGTCATGCCCATCTCCATTTGGAAGCAAATGGGATCCCCCCCTCTCTAGCAGTCCTCTACTGCGTTGCGATCCTACGATGGCCGTTCAGGTCAACCACATGGCCTATTAACTAACGTCCCCGTCCAGCTGGCCAGAAAACTCGTTCACATAAACATCGAGGTTATCAATGCGCAGCTTGATTACAACCTTTTACTTGGCCACAGCTACATGTATGCCATGCAGGCAGTTGCTTCTACTATTTTTCATACCATGATGTTCCCCCATGAGGGACGCGTGGTCAAGGTTGACCAACTCACTTACCGTGATCCCAACGCCCCCGCGACACCCGAAAATGTTCTCCCCATGGTTGAACAACCTATTTCTACTGCCACCACCTCATTCGTTTCTTCTATGGGACCCGAAGTTTACTCCGACGCACCAATGACGTCGACCTTCCCATCTATTCCACCCCCATCACCAGCCATGGTTGAACCATCTGTTTCGGATGTCACCACCTCATTTGTTTCCTCAGACGCACCAATGTCCTCAACCTTCGAACCGATTCCACCCCTGTCACCTGCCGCTGAAGTGTCCGACCTATGTACCCTGTCCCATAGCATGTGAAATCCTACTAATCAACCGCCCTGGTTGCCTCAACCCCCTTTGGTACCTAGTCACATTGGTGCTACACCCATCCATACCATTCCTTTCCTCTTCCCTCCCTCAGGAATAGTTAGCGCCCCGGTTATGGCCACCCTCAGCCTCCCTGGGTTAATCCTAGGATTACCCGTTTGGTATCTTTTGCCTCCCGTTCGTCCGTCAACACTAGATATCATCCTGCAACCGGTGCAACCCATTGTCACTACTAGTCAACCACCTCCCGGTATCGCTACCCTGTTAGTCTCCGCGAAACCCCCCCCTCTTCTTCCCAAACCCACTGGGGGCAGAGGCCCCCAACCTTACACCGCTGTCCCACCTCCTAAGAAAGTAAAAAATCCCCATGTGTTTCGTGCTCCTCCCAAATGCGCACTGTGCGATGAGTTGGGCCATGCGACTCACCTATGTCCTCAGTTACCGGCGTTACAGGAATACATGTAACTGCTTGACGATGACCCCACTATCCCAGTTGTCCATCTGGATTCAACCCCTATGCCTCGTGACAAATCCTTGCGCACTAACCACTCCTGTGCCTTATGCGGTGTCTACGGGCATTACTCACATCACTGTCCCGATCTCCCCGAGTACAGAGTATCTCTCTTTGAAATGAACCATCTGGATCTTGATACGGCACCACCCACTATTGTGGAAATCCATTCCTCGGTCTCTTCCCCTTCTGGAGAGGTCAATACCACTCTCTTTGAGATGAACAATCTGGATCTTGAGATAGCACCACCCACCATTGTGGAGATCCACCCCCCGGAATCTTCCTCTTCCGAAGAGGTTAATACCATTTATATGATCTCTTCCACCACCACTTCTTTGTCAACCGATTTGACGACACAAACCTTCCGCACGGATGAGGAGATTCTTGAGGCTCTCACTGCCCCGGATTATCCTTGGGATGACATGCACCATCGTTCTTACTTCCTCCCAGATGAATCTTCCTCTAACGCTGCTACCCAATTTGCAGTTGAATCTAAAGACTTCCTTCCCCCCAAGGTCAACTAGTTCAAGGACCCTATTCCTGCTCCTAACGCCTTCGAAGAGGGTAACATGGCCAACATCTCACCTATCATCCAAATTGATATCGCTGCCCCTGGAGGCACCCCCGAACTGATTACTTTAGGAGCATCTTGCACTGCGCAGGAGGTTGAGGAATACAAAACACTCTTCAAAGAATTTCGTGATGTATTTTCCTGGTCCTATACTGAAATGCCTGGTCTTGACCCCGCCATTATAGAGCACCACATTTACACATGGCCTGATGTACCCCCCGTTCGTCAGAAACAACGTCCCATACATCCCTCAAAACTCCCAACTATCAAAGCAAAGATTGAAAAGCTTCGCACGGCAGGATTCATTTATCCTATTGCCTATACCACTTGGGTTTCAAACCCTGTTCCTGTCAACAAGAAACAAGGCACCATTAGGGTATGCACTGACTTCTGAGACTTAAACCGTGCCTGTCCCAAAGACAATTTCCCCACGCCATTTATTGACCAGCTCATTGATACGTGTGCGGGGCATGAAGTCCTCTCTTTCATGGACGGTTTTTCTGGATACAATCAGATCCAAATCTGAAAGGAAGACCAGTACAAAACTGCTTTCACTACCCTATGGGGTACCTTTTCCTATCGCGTCATGCCTTTCGGCCTAAAAAATGCTGGTGCCACATTCCAGCGGGCCATGACCTATTTCTTTCATGATTTGGTCCATATCTTGCTCTTCTACCTTGATGACCTTACAGCTCATTCCCAAAAATGATCAGACCACCTTGATGACCTTCGACAAGTTTTTCTGCATTGTCATAAATATCAGATCTGCTTGAACCCACACAAGTGCGTATTTTGCGTTCCAGCCGGCCGATTGTTAGGTTTCATTATTTCCCAGAAAGGAATCACTGTTGATCCCCTGAAAGTCCAAGCCATCTTAGACCTTCCCTCTCCTCGAACGCTCCGGCAACTCCAAAGTCTACAAGGGCGATCCAATTTTCTTCGACGCTTCGTTCCTGATTACGCCACAACTGTTCACGATTTCTTGTGCCTGCTCCGTACCCACATCCCCTTTGTTTGGGACGAGCAAGCTGAAGCTGCATTCGAAGACCTCAAGAAAGCTCTCACACAAGCCCCCTTGATCTCCCCTCTGGATTTCTCTCAAGACTTCATCCTCTACATCTCGGCATCCGAGCATGCTGTGTCCGGAGTCTTGGTTCAAGAAGATACCTCACGCCAAGAGCATGTCATTTACTACATCAGCCAGACCTTGTTCGGCCCACCCCTACGTTACCCACATGAGGAGAGACTAGCCCTAGCAGTGGTCTTCTCCATCCAAAAATTGCGACACTACATTTTACTTAGTCATACCACCGTCATCGCCGATTCTAACCCCATGGTATATCTCTTAAACCGACGGCTCCTGCAAGGCCATGTGGCTAAATGGGTCATTATCCTCCAGGAATATGACCTCATGTTCCAAACACCTAAGAGCACTAAAGCCCTTGCGCTTGCCCAGCTCATCACTGATCTCCCATCCTTTCTCCCGGCCCCACCTATCTCCGAGGAGTTACGCGATAATCACTTGTTCACTATCTCATCCGATGACCCGTGGTATGGTGATATCCTATTATATCTGCGCACGCAAAAGTTCTGACCCACCGTCACTCGTAATGAGCGTCGTCATATCCGTCACCAGGCCTCTCACTATCTCCTCATAGGAGATGTCCTTTACCGACGAGGAGTCGACACAATTCTTCGTCATTTCCTCACACACAAAGAAGTTGAACATGTCCTTAATGATTGTCATAGCGGTGCCTGCGGCGGCCATTTCTCAGGGATGGCCACTGCCCAAAAGGTCGTCCGTGTTGGATACTTCTAGCCCACACTTTTCACCGAATGCATCACTGCGGTCAAGCATTGCCATAACTGCCAACTATTCGCCCCCAAGGCCCGGACACCACCTGCTCCGTTACACCCAGTCGTCACCGTTGGTCCCTTTTGTAAGTGGGCCATCGACTTCATGGAGTGTAGACCCCCATCTGCGAACGGCCATAAGCACATCATTGTTGCCGTCGATTACTTCACCAAATGGGCAGAAGCCATGCCCACCTTCAACTGTACCGCTGACACTGCTGCCTGTTTCTTTTTCAACCATGTTATCACTCGATTCGAGGTCCCCAAACAGTTGGTCTCAGACCATGGATCACACTTTGAAGATTCAGTTTGGTGCGAATTATCTACCTTCCTCAAGTTCCAACACCAGTTTTCCTCGGCTTACTACCCTCAAGGGAACGGTCAAGTCGAAGCTGTTAACAAAATACTGAAAACCATACTCCAACGCACTGTTGATCGCCATAAGTCCAATTGGCACCATATGCTATTCCCTGCCTTATGGGCTTACCGCACCTCCACCAAGACCGCCACTGGTTTTACCCCGTTTCATTTAGTTCACGGTGTAGAGTTTGTCCTCCCCATCGAGTGTCAGATACCTGCCTTACACATCGCCGTTGAGCTTCTTCCCGATACCTCCCCCCTTGAGCAATGTCTGCTATCCCTCGAACAAGCCGATGAAGATCATCGTGCCACTCTCCAGAATATCGAAGCTGCCAAAAACCGCTCCAAAGCCCACTATGACAAACATGTTCACCCTCGAACTTTCCACGAAGGGGACCTCATCCTCACCTACGACCAAGCCCATGACAAAACCGGTAAAGGAAAGTTTGAGTCCATGTGGCAAGGCCCTTACATCGTTCAGACTTGCCTTGGTAAGGGGGCATACGTTTTAGCCGAATCTGAAGGCCACCCTTTATGAAATCCCCGCAATGGGTCGTATCTTAAATGTTTTTACCCATAACTGAAACCGCGACCTCATTGGTCCGCATTGTACAGTTTGCTCCCTTTTTGTTTTTCACCATCTTTACCATCATCTCACATTCATCGTTTTTTGCATGCCCACAGATGGACCATCTTCCACCTCGTTACATTGGCTTCGCTGATGGGGCAAGCCGCTGGTCTCCCAACCTGGCTTCTACAGCATGGGTCTTATATTTTCCTTCCAATGAACTGATTCACCTTGACGGAACATGCATAGGCGCTGCGACCAATAACCAGGCAGAGTATGATGCTGTGACTAGTCTCCTGACTGCTTCCCTCCAGATGGGCATACGTCACCTTCATGTGTTCTTGGACTCCCAGCTACTTGTCTCCCAGATCAACAACTGCTACCAGGTGCGCGATCCTTGTCTATTTAGAAAATTCCTGTGTACAAAACAACTTAGCTGACATTTTGAATCCATCACATTCACACATGTCCCAAGATCTCAAAATAGTGTCGCAGATCAAATGGCCAATAACATCCTAGATTGGCATATCAATCACACCATATAAACATCTCCATCATGCATCATAGCATCCCATCCAACTATATAAAAAACCAAAAAGAATGCATTGCATAAACATTTGCATCCATAGGGGCATCCACGTGCCTAAAACATAAATCATGTCACAACACATCAAACACACAAGGGACATCCACGTGCCCAACATCCTAGACTACTTGCATCCACGTACAATACAAACATACAACACTTCATCAAGCGCATCCACGTGCGTACAAATGAAACAACATCATAGAAAAGTGCATCCATGTGTATAAATATATACATATCAAAAAATACATGCTACAGAGCTATACATGTCCTAAGTACCCCTGTACTCAGCTCTACAAAAAATGTATATACATCCCAAAAATCCTCATAAGGTACAGGCCGTAACTACAAAAAATCGGGGGGAGTCCCCTACTCTCCCTAATGAGAGTCGTACCCCAGATCACTGTCAGTATCCAAAACCTCTGACTCCTCCCCTCGCTCCTCCTCTGGTGCGTTCACATCCCGTTTGGGCCCCTGGGCCCGTGCCCTGTCCGCCAATAGGGCCACCCAGATCGCGATCGCTCTAAAATCCCAGGGTGCCCCCAAACAATCCTGGACCACAGCCGGGTCCAGGTCCCGCCATCCTGCATCCGTCACTCCCACCAGCAACCGCTCCAGCAGCGCCCGTACGGACTCCATTGTCCCCGCTGCATCTAGACGACCCACGTCCCCCCGCCCTGGAAACGCTGGAATTGCCACAGTCCCTCTGCGTGCCACATGTCCTGGCGGTGGCCTCGGACCCACATTTGCAAAAACACCATTTTGTCAGTTACCATATATCAGCAATATATCATATACATAAACTGAACAATGCAAACAAATCATACGTACCATCAGGCCCCCATGCCTGTCCTGGTGGCCGTGGAGCATCCGGATCTCCCGTGAAGTCCATATCCCTGTATGGATAGTCCTCCAGCATCAGTGGTAGCTGGAGCCACTGCAAGTATAGCTCCTGAGTGAAGTAACGCCCAACATCCCCGCCACCACGGCGGTGCATCATCTCTCCCCACCGCACCATCCGAGGCTCCCTCAAGTCTCCTGCCCTGACCGACACCCGCGGCCGCAGTGTGGGGACCCTCTCCATAAAGAAGGCACACAAAAAGGAACCATAACAAAATCCCTTGCCAGAATCCTTCGCCGTGGTCAGCTGTCGCTGCACACAGGTCAGGAACATCTAGCCCCAGGAAAAATAGGTCCCGGCCAGTACACGCTCTACAAGCTGCATCTGACCCCCAGACACCTTCTCAGGTGACTGGGACCCCAAAATACGAACCACACAATCCGCCATCGCCTGTACTACTGGCTCCCGCAGATCCCTCACCAAGAGTGCATTCCGATGTACCCGAGCGTCCGACTGACAAAACCGCTCCACCATATCATCCATATCCAGATCTGCAGACACCCGCGGCTGAGTATCTGATACCCTCCCTAGGCAGGGCAACCCCGTCAAGAAATAAACGTTAGTGAGGGTGAGGTCCACCCTCTCTCCCTGCACCCAAAATGCCAGCGCATATGGATCCCAGAATCCGACCAACCGGTTCAGCAGCAATCCTGCTGACCGCATAATAGGAACCTCTGCGAACTTCAGCAGTCCAAAGAGTCCTAGCAGTGACCACACCTGGCGATCCTCTCGAACCACTGTCACTATCTCCTCTGGGAACTCTCGCTCCCTCCATGGCACCGGTGGCATCCTATCAATCACACAATGAAGTCTCATCAGGCTCACATCAAAATAATGGACCTTCCCACCCATCCAAACCAAAACTAGAATAGCCGCGGTCCGCGACCGCGGCTGTTAGACCTACAGCCGCGATCCGAGACCGCGGCTGTCCCGACCCAAACCCGTGGTCTGGGACCACAGTTTGGATGCCCTGACCCGTGGTCCACCCATGTGGACCATAAAACAAGACCCCTAGGAACCACTACCTGCCCCCCAAACCCAAAAATAATGCAGGCATAAGTTTGACGGCCTACCTGTCTCTCCCGAATCTGCAGTCGACCGGTCGGATCGTCCAGTAATGACATGTCAGCTCTAGCCCACTGTGCTCACAAGTCAATATCCACTAATCAAATGACACATGTCATGTTGGGCTCACTTACTATTTATATTCCGTTGACTTTTCTCTCGTTTAGCCATTCTGAACCCATACAGAGTCCATTTTTCGAACTGTTTCCACCATTGGAATCAGCACGATGAGACCATCCCGATGGTCACGTCGTTGCATTATTTTCTCTATGTCATTTTTTACCCATTTTTTCAAACACCATTAGTCGCCTCGGTTTGCATGCCACATCGGCCATTCTCCATTTTTTACATTTTTTATATCACCGGATTCATTTTTCTGAGCTCGTGACGATGCTTGAGATCATTTCTCGCTCTCACTTGGTACAATGTCAACATTGCGTCCCTACACCTTTCCGCATTGATTTGCGTGCCACAACGGTCGTCATCAGATTATTTCACACTTTTTACATGAGCCATCCACTCCTGTCATACTGCAAATATTTCGTTAGTTTGCCACCATTCACTTACCCCGCAAGGAGGCCCATCAGTGTTCCCCCCACCCTCAGTCTTGGCCATCATAAATATTCCTTGATTGAACGCTTCCTCCTTGCCTAACCATGAATTTAGAGTCTTCTTATTTGCTTTCAAACTCCTTAAAATTGAAAGCAACCACGAGCATGAACTGTCATGGGCTCGTAAAATCCATAAGACAGTACCATTCTATCATTTCAGAGTCTTCTTATTTGCTTTCAGAATCCTTAAAATTGAAAGCAACCACGAGCATGAACTGTCCTGGGCTCATAAAATCCACATGAAAGTACCATTTTATATCCACACTTCTTCAAGTTCCCTAACCCATGAAGCAGTCCCCCCACGCCTCTTGGTGCTATGATCGATCATCTCGGCAGCACCCCCAATCAGGTCGCCTTTGTTCAGAGTATTCTGCAATCTCCTGCCACTTTACCACAGTTCAAGTCTCCCTCAGCTCTTTCACCCTCATATCCCTATACCGCTATGATCCCTTTACAACCAGTCAGTCTCATACGCTGCCCGATCATCTCCGCCATCATACTCTGAACAAAGGAAGTTTGAGTCCACCCACTCTACTTGCCCAGTTATTTCCCCCAGTTTATCACTCCCGCCATCAGTATTATCACAGTTCGGTTTTTTACCTCGCGCTCCTGTCAAGGAAACATCATTGCCTTGATAGTTGTAGGTCTCCCTCTGTCGACGACAGCCCCTCTATTCCAGAGGATAGACCCAGAAGCCCCTGCGCCTAGGACCCATCATCATCTGTGGTGAGTGCCTACGGACCATTTTGGGAGGAGTCATCATTGCCTCTCCGAATAGTTGTTTCTCACATGCTCGACTTCAGCACCTTAATCGCATCATTGATAATCGTGCAGGATGTATATCCTTTCCATTATGTGTCGAAGACCCCGAATTTCCCCCGACTCTAGCACATTGGTGATTCACTTTGGAACGCCCAGTGATATGTTCCCAAGGATGTCCGGGCTGCGTTGGAGATTGTATTCGGAATCCATCCAGTTCCATGCTTCCTTGAGTACCCAGTTCAGTTCCATATCAGTGTACCATTACACGTATGACTGTTGTCACTTTGATCCAGCAGCTCATCAGTTCCTTCAGAACCACATTTAGTAGCACTGCTGTCATTCCAGTGCATCAGTTGTTCAGCTCATACATGTTCAACCCAGCAGTATGTTCTGGCATTGTGTCCCCTCTGGACACTTATGATATACACAGTGGTTTCCTATGTATCCTACAGGACCCTCTTTTTGGGCCTCACAATTATTTTCATGTATCTTGATATGAGCATGGGAATGCCCGCCTCATCCGTATGATCAGATGATTCCTCATCCATTATTGAGGTTATGTACTTTTCATTCCTTGTAGTTGGTTCGAGATCGTTGTTCCGAGCTTCAGTTGGTTCCTTCTCTTCTCCACACCCCAGCAAAAAATGAATATGACTCATGATGTCCATCGGCCATACGATGAGCTCCTGCCCTCGCACATAAGGGGGCAATCTGTTAACACCCAAAAAAGGTTCAATACCTCATCTACCCCATCACATGGCTCATTTGTCCATTTTCATACCATATTTCCATCAAAAACCCATAAAAACCATCTAAAAAGCCTCCAAAAGGCTTAAAATGCCTCCAAAAGGCCATAAAACCCTTTTTTCCTCTAAAAATATCCAAAATTCCTCCAAAAACCAAAAATATCGAAAAAAGGAAGAAAAAATATTAAATAATGAGGAAATGAGGAAAAAAACCTAAACAGCTGAAACCCTAACCCTAAACCGCATGGTTTCCAACTATAAATAAGGGGTGGAGATCCCTTATTTCATATCCACAATCACAAGTATCCTGCCTCTGCCAAAATTGCTCTTGAAATCCCAGCTCACCATTGAGCTGCTTTCACTGTGAGAGCCCCTTTTGGCCCATTTCCACCATTGGAGAAAGAGAAGAAGCAGCTTGAAGCTTGGAGCCACCGACTCGGATCACCACAAAGGGCTTCACCAACCTTCACATTGGAGGTCAGATTAATACAAAATTACTATTTACTTTCTACTGTTTTGCTTAATGAACTTGTTTAGATTTAGTTTTTTATTTCAGTTATAGCTTTTAATTCACATATAATTGAACTGCTACTAAGGAATCCATTGTCCTTAGTAGGTACTCATTCATACAAGCTAGGGGTGAAACCCTAGCTACAGCAGAGAGGCGATATCGCACCGGCAGAGGAGCTGCGATGCACGATACTGCGAGCTGAGGGCTTAGCGTTGAGGAGGGGTTGGGTGTCCCACGGTGCGCAGAGATGCGATAAGGATGGAAATATTGTGAGTAAGTGGAAGTTGTGCAACGTGGGAAGAAACCATGCGACTTGCGCGTGGGTAAGAATCGCACGGCTAAAAGTGCTGCGAGTAGAAGGGGACGTGCGATGCGTCGATATAGTTTCTCTTGTGACTCGCAGGAGTAAGAGAAAAGAAGTAGGATGCACAGAACCTAGTCCAAGACACTTGAGTCTTGGCCAACCCATTAGATTCACTTCAGGTGAGACTTCAGATCGCTTCGCGGTCTGTCGCCGAAAGGGCCAGTGAGTTAGGGGTGTTTTTGATTGATTATAGTAAACCCGAGTCTCCCCATGCAATCAACACTCATGGTTGAAATTCTGTGGTAAAAATTGGTTTGGTTGAAAGAATTCAAAAGCTAGATTAGGCTTGTTGATTGTTCATTTTCTTTCATGCTTATTGGTTGTGATTTTGAAACGAATTTTTGAAAGCTTAGATTTCAGATTAGATCTCTTTTCATTTCATTTATAAAGACTGAAAGAAAAACCACTTGCTTATCATCTTAATTTCATTTTTTCCATAGAGGACTTCTTTTTTATTTTAAAAAGATTTTTTTAATTATTGAGATTAGGTCATTATCATTATTGAGCATAAGGCATTGGATATCTGATTATCCTCATAAGCTTTCAAGTTCTCTTTGTTCTTTTGTCTCTCTTGCACTAGTACTATCTCATCCAATGAAAAAATAGTGTAGTTTTAAGTTAGATCTATCTATGTTTAAAAGAAAAATTGAAAAAATAGAGTGCATATGCATTTAGAGTGCTTGTTGTTTTTCTTTTAGGAAAAGAAACTCTTACCCCTTTGATTGCTTTCAAAAATAAAAATGAGTGTGGAATGTGTTGCTTGTCTTTGGATTTAATTTGTTCAAACTAGTTGTTTGGGAATTTTTGGTTTTCAAAATGAAAAGAAAATACTCTCTTTCCGTCTCGTAATTAGGCATACCTCGAATGGTAAAGTGAAATATTTGAATCTACACATCTGCATGGTTTTAATTTTTTTGTCAAAATTCCATGCATTCACCTAACCATCCACTTTAAGATTAATGGTAGTTATAGGCTTAAAATTTACATAGAAATTTGAGTGATAGGCTAGAGACGTGTCCGGGCGTCATTAAGCGTAGGAGTTGTCATTACTTGTCCGTACTACATCCCTGGACTCGCGCTGTTCTTCCACGTACCTTCGGTATATCAAATGGCATTTCACATACCCTTGAGGTATATAGAAAGGTACTTCACATACTCGATTGTATATAGGAAGGCCCCTTGTGAATGGTTGTGCTTTAGACAACACTACTACCGATTTGATCTCCCATGTAGCTTGCATATATTGGGAGACCCCACTAGGATACCTTATCTATTTGAGAAAATCCCTTTGGCTGTCTTGCTTGGAGCCATGCACTAAAAACAACATTCAGGGAGATTATTATTTATGTACCCTTGAGGTATATCGTGAGTGGCACCTTCTTGACAATCCTGGTGAGAGACCTGACTATCTGAACTCCTCCTGTCATTTAAGTTTTCTTGTTTGGACTATAGCTTTTGTAGGGAAATGTTTTGGTGTGTTTTATAGTTTTGAGACCCTAGGTTAGATAGGAACTATAAAAACTAGCTGAATTAAGATAGTCCATAAGAGTACAGATATTTCCACCTGACTTTATTCTTGTTTCAGGAGAAAATCCTATGGAAGCTATCGACCAAGGAGCTTCTACCAACTCCCAAGTGGGAGAAAATGTGGTTGCAGAAAGCGGAGATACATATCCTTCACAAGGTCCTCCCTTGGTCCAACAACCTTCTAGGGGAAATATCTTGTTCCATTCTCCCATGGAAGATGATGTTGATGATACTACCCATCCAGATTATGGTCCCAATGCTCCACTTTGAGATACCTTTATGGGACAGGCCATTGCTTCGTTTAGCACCTGTCCAACCTCTTCTGAAGATATTTCACCAAATGAAGAAGAATGTAGACAATACCAGAAAGCTATTCTCCATGCAAGAGAACTAGAGAAGAAAATAGATAAGATATTGGGTACACCACCACCTCGTTCAATAGTTTTTCCTGTGGGATATCGCTCACTTGCTGATTCTATGAGACCCATTGAACCTATTCTAGATCGTACTGTGACTCCACATAATCCAGGTCAAACTACCAATCCCACCACCTCCCATATTATGTCTGTTCCAAATCCTCCCAGGTCTTCCACACCTAGTGACCAACATTCAATTCATGTTTCATTAATACCTTCTAGTGCCGGGGGGCAACCCCCAGCATGACCTACATTACCTATCACTAGAATTGTAGCTATTCATGGACAAACCTCTAGTATAGAGAAATCTACAGTTTATGTCCCTCCTACCCAAATGATTATGGTTAACCCCCCATCCAATTCAAGTCATTCCTTGGGGGCACAACCTGTAACCAATCAAACCTATTGGGGGTATGGTTATACAGTAAATCAAGTACCTGTAGGAAATATTAATTACCAACCTAACCCTACAGGAATGCCTTATGCTATAATTCCATATCCTAGTAATACTTTCATGCCATGGGGGAAACCTAATTGATCCTACATGCCGGCTATGGGAGGGATTCCTATTCATACTACCCGGGGTGTCGGAGGACCACCTTACGAAGTTCCTCCCCCTGGGGGGACTAATGGTCCTAGAGGGCCTAGTGTCTTTCCTCCTTATGGTCCTAATGGTCCTAGTGGTCCTGGGGGGGCTGGTGGCTTCCCTCCTAATGGTCCCGGAGGGTCTGGTGGCCCTCCTCCTAGTGGATCTGGAGGCTTACCTCCCAGGGGTCCCATAGGGTCAGGTGGTCCTCCTCCTGGTGGTCCAAGTGGTCCTGGTGAACCTGGTGGTCCTAGTGGTCCTCCTCCTAGAGGCTTTGATGGTCCTAATGGTCCTGATCCCAGAAATCAACCCCCCACATGTGGATCTTCCGATGGTTCTTCATCACAACAACCTATCTATCAGTCTAATTATGGTCCTACTCGTACTTATATGACATATCAATACTACCAATATGTGCAACCTAATGACCAGTTACCTTTCCTAGCAACTTTGGACTTGCTTGATTTGTTCAAGTTGATTAATGAACCCCTTCGGCATAACCCCTCATGGCCTCCCATTCTGGTAAAGTTACAATCAGACATTCCAAAGTTTGATGGGCAGTAGGGAGATGATCCAAAAAACCATGTCATGACATTCCATTTTTGGTGTTCTTCAAAATCCGTAATGCATGATTCAGTTCGTTTAAGACTCTTCCAGCAAAATTTGATTGGTACCGCCACAAAATGGTACATTGAACTTCCGCAACATTCGTTTGTGGATTTTGGTTCTTTGGCAATTGTCTTTCTTACACACTTTCAACTTCCTATCTATTATGAAATGGGTCCAGATCTCTTAACTTCTCTGTGGCAGAACACCTCCAGCCACATATCCGATCATATCCATGAGTGGAGAAGGCGGAGAAGACTTATTAAGGCTCCTATCCCGGATCAATTGTTAGTTGATTAGCTTACTAAATATTTGTTGCCTCCAATCACCTGAGATGTGGCTATGGGTGGTGCCATTACCAAAGAGCAAGCCATTAGTCGATCCCAATATCTAGACTTGGTATATTCCCAGCCCGAAACATTGTATGACTTGATCCCTCAAGCTCCTTGCCCAAGCACCGATCCTGCTAAGCCACCAGCAGAAACCCTTTTTGATGGGATTGTTGGTTCAATCCAATCCCCGTCGATAACAAAATATGCCAAGAAACCCCACACTTCCACCCCTACTCCTTCAACTCCCAAGGTTTCCACCGAGGTCAATTCCATTCAGAGTACACAAACACCTAGAAACAATAAAAACAAAGGTAAAGCTAAAAACAAAAAACATGGAAACCAGTAGGAGAATACAAAACCAACCATCAACGAGAATGATAAAGGGAAAAGAAAAGTGAAATATCCATTTCTATTATGCAAAGGTGACCATTTCATGAAAGAGTGTCCTAATTGTGAAGAAATCACTCAATTTCTAAAAACTAATCTCACGCCCACAGTTCTCACGGATCCTTTTCCCTCTCAACAACAGTTGATAAACCACATGTCTAATCAGGGAAATTCTATTTCTTCAGAGTAAATTTGCATGATGTACTCAGAAACTATTAGTTTGCAAAATCGAATTCAGAGTTATGACAAACTCGTAGACAAGAAAGAAGACAATTCTTCTTCAGGAAAAGCTACCTCTACTGGTTCTCTTGAGTCCTCGTCTACTGTTCCCCTAACCATCGAGAAACCTAATCTTGACATGGTTTTGCATCCACCCATGAGCACTCTTAGGAAGGCTATTTTTAATCCTAATTCCCAAGCTACCCAATTTTATAATGTAGTTGAATATCTTGCTCAAGCACCATGTGCAATGTCTACCTTGGAAGTACTCCAAAGTTGTCCTACACAGCGCAAAAACTTGTTAACTGTGTGAGGAACTTTAGACTTGGACAACACTAATTTGATTCATTTCAATGTCAAGAACTATAAGTCTAGACTACCTCACAAACTCACTTTCCAAATCATAACGAAAGTATTCAGAAATAAGGTCTTTAGAACTTTCTTAGATGAAGGAGCTTCAACTTTAGTTTTGTCCCTATCTTGTTGGAAAGATATTAGCTCTCCCAATCTTGTAACATCACCAACGACTCTGAAAGCTTTTGATGGATGAGGTTTCCATCCCCATGGTCTCATACCATCCCTTTCAATCGAGCTGGGGGAAAAATTCGTTTCTATTCAAGTGGAAGTAATAGATGCCCCGTTAGACTACAACCTCATTTTAGGAAGAAATTGGTTTTACGCCATGACTGTTGTCGCTTCGACGATATTTTGAACTGTCCAATTTCTGCATCTAGGGAGGATTGTCACCAATGAATAGCTTTATTTCTATACATCGGATGCTACCACCCCTATGGATAATAACATCCCTATGTTAGGCCAGTCCCCTCATCCTTACTAGTAAATTGGGGTAGGCATGCTAAAGGATTCATCCCTTATGGGGATTTTTCCCTCAAACCCTCCTAACATAGACACGGCAATAGTAAATATGATTTCATCATTTGATTATGATCCAAAGGGAAAAAAAATTGTTGAGTCCACCTCATTGAGTCTGCATGAATCAATGTACAATGTTATCCAAAACCTTTTCGATGACCACACTAATGAGCTTCATCTGGTGGCTTCGGACCCTTACCACCTACCCTACTGGTTAGAACCATCTCTTCCTATTATGGATTATCTCTCCCATACTTTTCCTTCTGATGAGTCCATTATGGAGATCATGAGTACGAATGAGCCTATATGGGAGGATCATCATCATAGATCCTTGTTCCTCCCCAATACCAGTTTGGTAGACCATGATTATGCATCCCTTTTTTCCACTGATATTGTCAACACACCTCAAATTACTATATTGTTGGAGAACATGGATTCCAAAGGAAACCTATGCAACATTACTCAAACAAATCCCATTGACATATCAACCAAGCCTGACACCCTTTAGCATGTTCATGTTGGACAGAACTACTCAACAAAAGAATCTGAATCATACCGAGCACTTTTCAAATAATTCTAAGATGTTTTTGCCTTGTCTTACGAAGAAATTCTAGGGATAGACCCATCCATTGTGGTCCATGAAATAAAAACCTATCCCACTACAAAACTTGTCAGGGAAAAACTAAGACAAATCGATCCATGGAAATCCGCAACTATCAAAGCTGAGATAGAAAAACTTCTCAAAGCAGGGTTTATTTATCCCATACCCCTGACAGAATGGGTATCGAACATCATCCCTGTCAATAAAAAACAAGGCACCATTAAAGTCAATATTGATTTTAGATATTTGAACAAAGCTTGTCCCAAAGACAACTTTCCCACTCCGCATATTGATCAGATTATCGACAATTGTGCCAGAAGTGTCATCTTCTCATTGATGGATGGCTTTTCAAGTTATAATCAGATTGAGATTTTACCCACCGATCAGCACAAGACATAATTCATTTTCCCATGGGGAACCTTTGCATATAGGAAGTTACCATTTAGCCTGAAAAACACTGGAGCCACTTTCTAGCGTGCTATGTCCTATGTGTTTCACAATGTAAAACATATTGTAGAACTGTACCTTGATGACCTCCCAGCTCATTCACCCCGATGGGAGGACTACCCTAGTCATCTTAGAGACATTTTCCTGAGATGTCATCATTATAACATACAGCGCAATCCTCATAAATTTGTTTTTTGCATTGAGACAAGACACATGTTAGGTTTTGTGGTTTCTAAGGATGGTATCCATATAGATCCATTGAAAATTTCCGCTATTCTATCTCTACCAACCCCAACCAACCTTGTAGAACTTCGAAGTTTGCAAGGGAAGGAAAACTTCCTCCACCATTTCATGTGCAATTTTGCAAAGAAAACACACGGTTATATGTGTCTCCTTAATAAGGACACTATGTTCTTTTGGGATGACCAATCCCAACAAGCCTTTGATAATCTCAAACATGCTCTGACTCATTCAGCTGTGACACACCCCCTCAGATTATTCAAAGGATTTTCTCTTATACATTGTTTCCTCCACTACTACCATCGCTATGGTTTTGGTGCAGGAGAATCCCGACGATCAGGAGAACGTGATCTACTATGCTAGTAATAATCTCATGGATTCTGAAACTTGATACTCACACATGGAGAGATTAACATTGTCCACGGTCATTGCTGTTGAGAAATTTCGTCACTATATTTTTCTCTGCACAACCACCGTATTGGTAGAATAGAACCCTATGTATTACATCCTGACTCATGAGGTGCTCCGGGGCAAGTATTCTCAGTGGATAGTTATCCTACAAGAGTTTGATTTGGAATTTTCCAAAGCTACATCAAAGAAATCCTTGGTCTTTTCTGAGCTCATGTGTGATCTTCCCTATGCTTCGACGGAATCTAAGACCAGTGATTCATTCTTGGATGAATTCTTGTTCATTATAATCTCTATTAACCCATCGTATGGAGATTTTCTCATTTATCTCCAGACACAAAGATTTCATCCCACTCTATCCTGTGATGATCGCTGCCGTATCCGTCACCATGCAAAATACTACCTCATCTTGAATGACACTTTGTATAGATGTGGTATTGATTTCGTTCTCTAGAGCATATGGCAGTTATCTATCTGGGGTGGCTACAGCCCAGAAAATCCTTTACGTTGGCTATTTGTGGCCTTCAGTCTTTAAATATTGTCACAAGGCTCTTAAGAAATTCCCACCCTATCAACATTTTTATCTGAAAAAGCACACTCATCCTGCTCCGTTACACCTGGTCATTGTCGTTGGCCCTTTTTCCAAATGGGGGATCGATTATATTCATTGTAAGACTACCTCAGCCAGGTGGCATGGTTACATCATCGTAGCCATGGATTATTTTACAAAATGGGCTAAGGCCATGCCTACATATGTAGAGGATGGTAAGACTGCCTCTCTCTTCCTGTTTAATCATGTGATAGAAAGATTTAGAGTCCCGCAGTCCATAGTTACTGATCACGGATCACATTTCCCTAATCAAATGATGGAGGAATTAAGTGCCAAGCTAGGTTTTCACCATGAAAAATCTATGCCCTATTATCTGCAAGCTAATGGTCAAGTTGAATCCATTAACAAAGTTTTGAAAATGATGTTGCGATGGATGGTTCGAGACCATAAATCCAACTGGCACCATATTCTTTTATCTGCTCTTTGGGATTATAAGACTTCGGTGAAATCAACTACTGGTTTCACAACTTTCTAGATTGTCTATGGACTAGAAGATGTCTTGCCGATCCAATGTCAGATTCCATCCTTGAAACTTGTTGTCGAACTTCTCCCAGACACTTCCACAAAGGAAGAGATATTTCTATACTTGAATAACCTTGACAAAATTATAAGAGATGCTGCCTTAGCTAATGAGGCACATGAGAAATGCGTCAAGGCGCAGTATGACAAGTATGTCCAACCTTGTGCCCTTAACAAGGGTGAAATAGTTTTGACCTATGATTAGAGATATGACAAACTAGGGAAAGGGAAGTTCGAATCCATGTGGTATGGTCCTTTCATTAATTCTAAAGTTTTATAGAAAGGGGCCTACGAGCTCATGGACTATGAAGGAAACCCCTTAGGACAACCTCGCAATGGGTTGTACCTGAAGAGGTACTATGCCTAGATATTTCTTGTATAGTACCTTTTATATATGTATTTTACTTGACTTTTAGTGTGCTTAAGTATTTTCAATATGGTTTTGAGTTTAGTGTCCGTATCTGTTTATACCATGTTTTGGTCGTGCAGAGTAGATGGATTTATATGGCTTTGTTGATGGTGCTTGCCTCCACACCTTGAATATTTCCTCTGCTGCTTGGGTTCTCGATTCCCCAGCTTATGATTTGGTCAGTTCAGGAGTAGTTTGTATTGGTCCTGCTACCAACAATATTGCTGAGTATCAATCAATCATAGTTCTTCTGACTGAAGCTTCCTCCCAAGATGTTTGCAATTTGGTAGTATTGATGGAGTCACAACTTGTGGTTTTTCATCTAAACCATGTCTATATCATTAGGAATCCTATACTTCTCCATCTCTTCTGAAGGGTAAATTTATTAGAAAGGTCATTTGAAACTATCACCTATAAGCATATCCCTAGGGAACATAATGCAGTTGCCAACTCATTGGAAAATTACATCCTAGACTGAAATATTGCCCATTCATGACATGAAAATCAAACATTGTCCACTGTAAATAAACTGCAAAAGAAACATAAGACTCATATAAAATACATTCACCATTTGAGACATATAAAAACCAAGGTAGAAGTCTGTATATATATATATAAACATGGTTTACAAAAAATAGGTCACGAGACCTCATCTGAAGAGCTCAGGATTTCAGGTAAAAAATCATCATACAAAATTCATGAAGCTATCTATCAGCTTTTAGTGAATATATCATACACCCTATCATCTAGTGATGCTCATGGTAACACATAATCACCAAGGCTACTCGACGTAGCAGTCTGTTGAAACGACCTGGTATTCCCGCAATAGGCCTTTGGTACCTCAGTGGGAGGTCATTGATCAAGGCATATGGGATGTCTAGAGTCAACCTCTTGAGGTTGTCCTCTAGCTGCCCTGTCACATCATCACTTTGTGGTACAAAGTGAGCTCCGGCTCTCCTATCTACTGGGGATGATCCCCCAGGTCGTGCTGCTCCAACATCTGCATGAAAATATTCAAGTCTCATTACTACACATAAAAAATATAAAACATCAAAACATAAAAACACTATTGCCATTTTAGGGCTTTTGTTTCTTACATATATCACCCCACTGTCCACTAGGTGGGAGCGGTAGGTCAAGGTCACCATTGAATTTAGTGCCCGCATATGCATAGTCCTCCACCATGAGGAGCTGATCTCTCAACCATCAAAAGAACGGGTCACCAAAATTTACCTTACCTCTACCCGCTCCAATACGGGCCATGATCTGGACCCATATTAGCATATGAGGGTCTCGTACCCTCAACTCTATAAAAACCACTTGGGGTCTCATCTGGGGAACCTGCTTGAAGAAGAAACATGCTAAAATGGAACCTAAACAGAACTGCTTCAGCTACCCCTACCGACACTTGGTCATCTGATCCGTGAAGATCGGAAGTAGAGCTTCTACCTAGTTAAAAACTATGGGCGCCATGGCCTCTATAGCATAGAGAATATGTGATCTAGATGCTTGATGTACCCCTTAGCTTCCCACCACTCTCTTCATGGTAAACAAAAATGTCCATAGTGGCTATCCACCACTACTTTTATGGGAATTTTCTTCCCCGATGTCTTGGTCCCAGAAATACAATGGCGGTTTATCAACTCTTGAGTAGTAATGTCCCCTCCACGGGAACCAGTCAAAGAGATGGGGCAACCCCATATCAATAGGCCTGTCAGGAAGTAGATATCCTCTACTTCAATTGTCAATATATGAGCACCAAGCTCAAAATACTGTTGCTTCGATTTCCACATCTAAAGTATATTCTCTAATAGGAGCTGATGTGATACCATGCTAGGTGTGTGAAAAAACTTTAAAATGCCACAATCTCTCAATGCAGTTATACAGCCCACATTTCATTCAACAAATAAATCATCATTGTCATGTTGCCTCTCTTTCCAAATGACCATTTTTTATCAATGGGAACCTGTCAAAAACCATCACAAGACTAATTAGAAACATTCCCAATGATTCAAATCATCAAATTTGAGCTAGTTTTTCTTGTGCATACATTTTTATTCGCCCACGGTTGGCACCGCCTGTGTCCCATTGAGGACAGGTGGTGGCACCACCTGTGTGCAGTTTTTTAGGCATTGTTTTAGTGGGGTACTGCTTATCCCCCAAGGGATAAGAGAGGTGCCCGCTTTCATGGTTTTAGGGCTCGCCCAATAGGCCCAAAACACCCCCAAAATTCAAAAATGAAAGGATGAAATGAAAGAGTAGAATTTAAGCTATTACCTGGAACTGACAGTGTGTAAATACGACGGTAGATGCTCCCGAAATCAGCAGTTAAAAATCTAACCAAGAAAATGCTCCAAAGGCTCTCCACTATGGGTAAACGGTAAAATGTTTTGATTTTTTACTATTTACATATCTTTTATATGCATTTTAAGTTTTGGCATGTTATATTTTTTAAAATATATTAGTCATGATCCTTTAATGTCATCTATTGGATAGTTTAACAATTTTTTTTAAGTCGTTGCAAAATAAAAAGTGGTAGCAATAAACGTTTTGGGAGTTTGTTTTTGACTTTTTCGCACTACCATAAAATGGAAAAAGTCTTGGAGCATTTATTGCGACACTTTGGTCATGCTCTCAAAACTTACCATCAAATTTCTGAGTCCTTTTCTGATTCTTTTCAGACTCGCAAAATCCCTCATTATGAAAAGAGACCTACTGGAGTCTCCTTTAAACTCTTTTCGAGCTCCTTAAATACGAAGAGATTGTTGAGTTATCTTGTCTTCTTCACACTCGTTAAAGCACTTGAAGAGTCATTAATATGATGGTAGGTTATCACTTTTTCAGTTCAAATGAACTATTTTTATGAAAAAGGAGCCTATGGAGTCTTCTTCCGTGGTCGTTCAGACTCTCTAAACATGAACAATTCCAAGTTAAATTTCATTGGACTTGTTAAATTAAACATGAAGAGACCC
The DNA here is from genome assembly GCA_001517045.1 of Pseudotsuga menziesii. Lineage (NCBI taxonomy): Eukaryota > Viridiplantae > Streptophyta > Pinopsida > Pinales > Pinaceae > Pseudotsuga > Pseudotsuga menziesii. The sequence continues at coordinate 101,734 of LPNX010325552.1, read as the reverse complement.
TCTTTTGGAAACGAACCCCTCCTCTCTCAGGTTTGTAAAAAATATGAGTTTGGACTTGTATTCAAATGAGCTATAATGAGTGTTTGTTACCCTCTTTGAACTCATAAAAAATAAAAGAGGCACTCATCAACCATGATGGGGAAAATGGGAAGGGAATCATTTTGCAGATAAAATGGCAGTTTGTCGTTACCTTTGAACATGGCACTTGTCTGCATATCATTTCAGTCAATTGGGTATTTGGCTGATTTCCATGGCGATCCACTTTCATTAGTCATGTCACTCCTTTGATTCTTTTGAAGGAATGCATTGTCCACCATCGCACTGTGTGTTTGTCTGGTCTAGTCATGCTGCCAAGTATGTTGTCGTGCCACCCGATGTTCAAAGGGAAGTTGAAAAATTTTACCTCTGCGGTCAAAACAGTATCTATGTAAATACTTTTGAGTCAGTATTATGGTTACCTCATTCACATCATTCCAAAACTTTGTTCTGAGTTTTGTGTCGTCGATGTGGGATTCATCATGGCCCTCCTTCGACGAGACTATTCCTGTCGAAATCAGCTCATCATCTGAGAAATAGTCTTAGAAACACATTTAGTGCCTTCAGATCTATATGCCTCAATGACAGATTCTCTCTCTCTCAACATAGTTTCACAACATTGACCTTTGATCGATAGAATTGACTAGGTAGTCAACATCAAAACATATATTCACACTCAGTAGATTGTACTAGGGTACCTTTGGAATCATTAACATCAATGGTGATCTCCCTCACACTTGTTAATGGTTCACATCATTGGTTGGTAATCAAGTGGTTTCTACCATGTTCAACTTCAGAACATTGTAATCACATGGATAGAATCATACTTTGTGGAAAACGAGACGAAGACCCTGGGTACTTGTTTAGCACTCATTGCTCTCCCCAGGTTGAGATGGAGTTTTGTATATCTAGCATGGATCTACATTTTCATGGTCGTGGCTATGCTCAAATTTGTGTCTGTATGACATATATCTATGTTGTATGTTTGGTAGCTATGTCCAAGTTTCAATCCTCTATCACATGGATCTATGTTGTATTCTAGTAGCCATGGTTGTTTATTCCTCTCATGGATCTACCTTATATTGGTCTACAGTCGTGAGTTGGTTACATTTGTCTATGAGTCAAAAGTATTGATGCATTGTAGATGCCTACTCTATGACACTCTCTGACTGAACTGAATCTCACTTCGAAGTGACAACTTGTCCTCTCAAAGCTCTCACTTATTGTGTCCCTCTAAGCTGCATGCTTTGCGGGGCATTCTATTATACCCAAATCCTACCACCAACATGTGATGAGATCCTTAACCCCTATGTTTTCCCTTAATCCCAAAACTTGGAGTGGAAACTTGCTCTGGATATCAATTCTACTTGAAAAAACCTAGCACCGCGCTTACCCTTTGGCTGATGAGCGGTACCTTGTTCAGCACTGCCTATGTCCTATTATAGAGAAGTGGTGCCACCACGGAAATGATTTTTATTTGAATAATTTCTCACCTAAACCACTCTGTCATAAGGGAACAAAAGCGGTGCCCTTGGTAAAATGGGAAAAGAGAAGTTTCTCGAGGCTTCTAGAACATGAGCCTTGTATCCTCCCTTATCTCTATCAATCTAGGTTAGTTGGATTCAATATCCCTCTTGGTAGTATCTTATAGCCACCTCACCCACAATTCTCTCAACCATACCTATCTATTTGAGTCTTATAAATACCAGCTCACATCCATGGTTGAGGGGGAGAACTGAATGGTATTGCTATGTTGTTGAATTGACTACCTAGTCCAATCCATTGGAGAGCACAAGAGAGCATGTTGGATCTTTTGGGGATGAGGTGTTTGTCTTGTGGAGGATTTTGTCAACACTAAGGCAATGGTCATAATATTCTTCATTCATTCTTAATGCAAAGCTGATTTTCATCCCACATATCTGTTGTTTTGATTTCACATGTATATGTTACTGGATTCCTTAGTCACTAGTATGGATGTGTAGATGATTTTCTGGTAGCTTTGATGTTCTTGTTTGTTTGACATGTTTGCAGGTACATAGGTCCATGATCAAAGAAGTATTACAGGTGTTTACAACATTCAGGGAAGGTCTTCATCCTTTTTCGTTCACTCATTTGTTTTGGATATGAACCATTCAAACCAGAGGAACAACTTCTATCCGTAGAAGGTGCAATATTCGTGATTACATTGGTGATGATTATGCAAAGTCTACTAAATATCATATTCATCATTTCGATGATTTATATTATGATATTTATCTAACTGAGAAGGAACATAGTATGTTTTCATAGGTGGATGATAATAAATATTTTTAGGAGGAGTTGGAACAATATCAGAAGGGGTATATGTATGCTATAGATGATGTGAAAAAGATCAAATTGAGAAGTAGATATTTTGTAGTGAATAAAGGAATTTTAAATCCAAATCAGCCTTCCAACAGTTAGATAAATATAGGAAAAAGAAATGAAAAACAAAAGGAGCCTGTTGTACATAAAGAGATTGAAAATAGAATTGAAAAAACAAAAGAGTTAAAACAAACAACACCCATGGATGTAGATAAAATTTCTTCCATTTTTAATCTAAAAAGTGAACTTTCTAAGTTGAATATTTCAATTCCTTTTAATGAACTGCTCAGAAATTAGGAGTATAGAAACACAATAACAAAAATGATCAGAAATCAGGGAGAAGCTCAGCCAGATATTTTGGAAGTAACAAATGACAACCCTACCATTATTTTAGGGTTTAATATTGATAGTATGGATGATGAGGAAGTACCCCCTTTTTATATGAGTTTAGATGTGCATGAAAAGGTGTTGCATAATGATATGTTAGATTTTGGTGCTTCACATAATTTGATTCCTAAAGGAGTGGTATAAATTTTGGGGTTAGAGATTACAAGTCCTTACAAATATTTGTAATCTTTGGATTCCAGAAGGGTGAAATGTTTGGGTTTGATAAAAGACATGCTAGTATCCCTAAAAAAATTACCATCTAAAACTGTGGTCATGGATGTTGTTGTGGCTGATATCCCTCCTAAATTTGGTGTTTTGTTGTCAAGATATTGGACTTCCAAATTAAAAGGAAGCTTGAAAATGGATATGTCTTATGCTACAATTCCTGTTCTTAATGAAAATAAGAGACCATACAGTGAAAAGAGATCACCTTATGTCATTAGCAATAGAGATCAACCAGAAATTCATCATATATATGTTGTTGATGAAGATTTAGGGTCATCTATTTTCTTCAATGATGTTTCTCCTCGTGCTTCAAAAGTTGATGTGCCAAGTAAATGTAAAAACGATAAAAAGGTTACAGATGAACATGAACCAATAGAAAGAAAGCAAAAGTAAGAAGGTGTATGGACTATGTATTTTGATGTGTCAGTGGCTAAAGTGGGTGCTGGTGCTGGTGTATATATAATTTCCCCTATTAGAGATTTTAAATATTTTTCTTACTATTTGACCTTTGAATGTACAAATAATGTAGCAGAATATGAATTTTTGCATTCATTAAAGGATTTGGGAGCTAAATGAGTTAAAAATTTTGGAGATTCAAAGTTGGTGATTAATCAAGTCATGATAGTTATCAAACCAGGCATCCCAGAATGAGAGCTTACAGAAATTAAGTGTGGGATATGTTTGGGAACTATTTCACAAAACACAGTGTCAAAGTAATCCCTAGATATAATAATACAGTAGCATATTCTTTGGCAATTGTTTCTGGAAAATTTAGGGACTCCTACAAAGTTGGCATTATGAACAGACCTTCCATACCAAACATCCCCAAAGGAGGAACACACATATTTGATGGGGGTACAATAATATACAATAGTAATATACATCAGAATATCTTCTGAAGTTACAATTACAACAACACTCTCTTGCCTAAAAAGTGTAGGAAAAGTAATATCCATGCTTGATTCTAGAATAGTGCTTGTGCTTGAAATATAAATGAATATGCTACAAGAAAAAAAAATTGGATCAAATGGTTGTAAATAGATGGATCAAAGCAAGAAGTCATTCAGTTTGTTGCAATGGAATAACCAAGTTACAACGCGAAGATGAATTAGTTTGATGCATGCGAGAAATTTTTTACTCACACTGTCCTACAATAAATGGAGAAGGTGGCAGAAGATTCTATCACATGGAGAAATCTTTCTAATCATGTTAATCAAACTGCCACTTCGTCTTTTAGTTCAAAACTAGTTATTATGCATTAATGGCAGATGTGACCAAAAAGAATGTCATTTTTACCGAAAATATTCCAATTAGTGTGAACAAAGTTTGTACCGCTGGCCTACATGGGGCAGATCTAGAACAAAAAACCACAATGATGCATCCTTATCCTAGATAATTGAATTACTTGAATGTTTAATCTTTATTTACTTCAATGATGGAGGTTTTCCTTTACTTGAGGCTCCTTTGCGATCAAATGTACCTACAAAGAGTAAAGAGAACAAGACAAAACGGTGAAATAAATAAGACAATTCAAATATCTATACTAATTGTCAAGGAAAAGAGTAATAAACAACTAATATTAACACAAATCGTTTATCGAAAAAGAGAACATGTTTTTATTGATAATAAAAAGAGTAAGAAGCTACAACCAAAGCCTTGACATTGAAGCCTCAATCTTACAATATTTTTGACATTACTCTCACACACACTCTACAATATTTTGCAATCCTCACTCACAATGACACTCTCTTGCCTCCTATACATCCTATGATTCCAGCAACATGAAGATGCTCTCTTGGCATTCTCCCTCTACATGGTCCATGTAGCTTTCTTTTATAGGTCAAGGAGAGATCAAAGGGTTTAATATTTTTTGGGAGGAAGGTATGGAATGATCCCTATTGGCTAAGAGCTTGAGTTCCACCTATCCCAAGTATTTGGGATCATCCTCCACGAGGAATTTCATCTAGAAGGATCTCGAATCTTTTCGTTTTTTTCCCTTTTTGCACTACTAACACTCTCTGCAAGTGGGATAAGTGCATTGATGCTCCTTGTGACCAAGCTACAAGTTTCATTGGTGCGCTTTGTCAATGGAGAAGATGTGTGAGGCCTATCTAAAACCCTATGCCTAGAGGCAAGGTGCGTCATGATGCTTAGAATTGGGAAAAAATTTCCCCAAAAGATAATTTGGCCAAGGGAATTTAAGGGATCAAGCATTAAGATAGTTTTGGGTGTAACAAAATGCCCCCCAAATCATGAAGCTAGAGGAATGTGATAGGTGAAATGCTTTGCTAGATATCATTCAGGTATTAGAGGAAAAAGAGTGGTGAATAAAGACCCGACACAAGACCAATCATCAACTATCTAACTAAAACATGGTTGTGGACCAATACACTGCAGATCCATGTAAAATGACCATGTCATGGTTGCCGACAACACACTGTAGATCCATGATTAACAAGACTCAAATTGAGACATGGCTATGGATCATACAAAGTAGATCCATGTCATCCTGACTCAAAATCTGAACATAGCCACTAGACATACAATGTTGATCCATGTAATGACTTCAAACAATACTCCATCAAAAACTAAAGATAGGAACATATTCAAGTGAAAACCTAACCAATCAGGGTCTTCATTCCAATACCAAATGATATGATTCTATCGATGTGAATAAATGTCTTGATGTAGAACATCGTAGAAACCACTTTATTATTGGTCATTGATGTATACCATTAACAAGTGCAAGGAAAATCACATTGATGTCAATGATGCCCAAGGTATCCTAGTAGATTCTTTCAACTGTGAATAAAGGACTTGAAGTCAAACACTCGATGAAATATCTCAATTAGAGGCTAGTGATGAAAGGCTACTATTGAAAGTGAGGAAACCTTCCATTGAGGCATGTAGGCTTCAACGTACTTGACTGATTTCTAATACTAATTCATGTATGATGTGTTTGTGTCGATGGGAATAGACTTGTCGAAGTAGGGCCATGATTTTTCCCCCATTAATGACATGAAACTTGGAATAAAAGTGATGTTGAAGTGATGAAAAAAACCATAGGACTTATTCAGAGGTGACCGACTCGAAGGAAGGTACGACAACTGTAGAGGTATACCATAGTGGAGATTTCCCTTGAACATTGAATGGCATGATTAATGAAATGGAATCATTGAATCAATGAGGTAGAGATTAGATGTAATGCAAGGGAAGGATGATGCATACTTTGAATTGACTCAAAGGAGTTAAATCACTCATGAAAGTGGATAGAATTAATGACAAGCTTAATACTCAACTGTTTGAAATGAAAATGTAGACAGGTTCCATGTTCAAGGGTGGACTATGAGCTGCCATTAATAGAAATGAAAGGTGTTCCCCATTCCCTTAATTTCTCCATCGTAATGGACGAGTACCTCTTTTATTTTTAATGAGCTTGAAAAGGGTAAAACAATTTCAATGTAGATCATCGGAGGAGGAGTCCATTCTCATATTTTTTATGAACTTGAGAAAGGAGGGGTTCATTCCCAGAAGGGGTCCTTCAACGTTTAATTTTACGAGTTCAAAGAAGGTAAAATCAGTCATTGTTTCATGTCTAGATATTCTGAAATGATTAAGAAGACTCCAGGTAAAATTTTTGTAACTTTAGTCCCCAAGGTCTGAAAAATTATGAAACGATACCTAGGAGAACTCTTATAGTTGTGATAAAATAGAGTGTACCTTTTTTGTAAGTGAGTATAGTCAATTCGAAAAGGGGTAAACTATCACCGACTAGACAACCTTTCAAATACTTTTACAAGAGTGAAAAAATCAAGCTCGCTTGGCGATATTTTCATGTTTAAAGATTCTTGAAAAGAGCTTAAATTTGAATTCATAAGGGGTCCTTTTTTCATAATCCATTTTATCATGTCTAAAAAAGAAGTAAAAGCACACTCGACACCTCCTCACTGGGTATTTAACGAGCACAACGGAGGTATAAAAAGTTCCTCGTACTTTTTCAACTTAAACTAAAGTGTGAGAAAGACAAAATGAAACTCACTCATAGCCAATAAAGTCCAACAATACCCTAAAGTCTCCAAAAATGATGTTAAAACATTTTTACTGTGGAAACTATAGAAAAACATCAAGAAAACCCTAAATATTTAATTATTCTACTAATTATTTCCAATAAAAAATAAAAAATAACATACAAATAGTGGAATAGTAAGGTTTTTTACCATTGTGTTTTTACTATTGAAGTTTGGGTAAAAATGTGTTCTTAAGAAAGGATTTTTTTTGTAGATTCCAGGAGTTATAGGCCTCCTCTGATCAAATCATCTAGACCAAGAAATAAATAACACTCAACTCTTCATTTTCATGGTTTTATTTTTAGTTTTTATCTTGTTTTTTGGTGTTTTGGGGATAATTTCCTAAGGGGAAGAGCCCATGCAGACTGATACTCTTATCCCTTTTGGGAGGTGCGTCGACGCACTCCTAGAAAGGGAAAGATCATCAAAGGCGCTCTGTTCGTTAAGAAAAATAGTGTCGTCGCTATGTTTCATTAGGGAAAGAGCGTCAGTGGTGAGGGACTCCTCAAAAACTAAAATCCAAAAACAAATTTTGAATTTTACCTCTTGATATGGATTCTAATGGGTGTTCCGCAGATATTTGACTCACAAGATGGTGATTTGGAAAGAATGGGAGCATGAGCTTGATGATTCCTAAGCGATAAATTATCTTATGACCATTTGAGAATTAAGGGAGTGTGGGCTCTTGAAATACTTTAAGGTCCTAGGAATGAGGGCCCATGTGCGGTTATTGGATCACCTGATCCAAATGTGGGATCCTTTTGGAAGGAAGTTTTGAGTAAAGTTAGTTGCACAACATCGTGGATGTTGTGCAAGGGAGAAAACGACATGCAAGGAAGATTAACTATATTTTATACATTTTGTTCATATTTTGTAGATTTGGACCGTATTTTGTGGATTGTAGTCATTATTTTGTATATTTTGTTAGAAGTTGTAAGGAAGTTGGCTTAAGTGGACCACCAATGTAAAGGCACAAGCGTATAAATAGATGTAGAATTTCAAGTGTTAAGTCTTCATAGTTAAGGAGATCATGGCTATTGTTGAATTGCTATGAAGTGCTTAGTGTATGTGAGCGAAGAACTATTTTGCAGAACCTGTGTTTTCACTGTGAAGATTAATATGACATGACAGAGATTGAGCAAAAACATTGTGTCTTTTCCTATCTTTCTATTTTTCTGTTTTCAGAGATATGAATGCAAATGTGATGTTTATCTTTAAATGATGTGATGATTCTCTGCTATGAAAGATTATATAATAGTATTTTAGTTTACGCATCGATGGTTTTGCTGCAATTCAAGTATTCCAATGCGATCTAGTGAATGATTACATGATTATGTTATAGTATGAATATTTATATATGTTGACTAATGTTGCGCTGAGTTCACAGTAGATGCATGGTCCTCCTTCACACTACAGAAACTTGGTTCCAACTATTCTCCCTAGAAATTCTCAAGTGAGACTTCATCTGTTCTGCAGGTGTTTCCAGACGGGGCAAAACCTGTTTGGGTCGGTTCTTAGTTATATCGTGGTGGTTTGGGTATCGATAGATAAGTGAACCCCTATTGATGGGTTTTGTGTCAAAAGATATAGACCAGCAACATTTTCGCGTTGGGACTCATGTGTTGACTATCTATGTTGACGACATATATTTCTTGACCAAACTATCTCGAAGGGGGGGTCTAATGTCACTTACAGGACCCAAAGGTGGAGATATGTCCTTGGACGACCTTATAGATGAGTATTGTGTGGTCGGGATTGGGTCCCAGGGAGGGAAAATCCCTATAAAACACATTGTAGACCAACCTCTGAGGACTGTTTCATTCACAATAGAGAAGGTAGAAGGAAGCAAGGATTCCCACCAGACTACTCATGCACAAATGATATATGTAGTGGAGTGCATGTCTCCCATTGTATTCAACTAGATTGAGGGGTTGTAGGTAATCCTCAAGTGTCATTTGACCAAGTGTCAAAGGGATGAACTAAAACAATTCAGCTATGTGGAAATGGTGGTGTCCTTTTTCTTAGAGTGGGTTCCATTGATGAGACCGTAGGTTCCTTTGAACAGGATAGATTTTTGGGATCCTAGGATATTGATATGGGTCAAGGCCATTTCCCGGCATGGAGGCGGTGGAGGGCCCACCGTCACATATGGTGCAGTATTTTTTCGTTGGATACGAGGCCAACTTTTTATGGTTGAAGAATAAACCTATGAAATATCTGACTTCAAGGGTGACCCTGATCTCCTTGTAATGTCCCTTTTTCAAATTTTATTACAATGACCAATTTTTCACTTGTTTCCCCTATTTCGACCTTTGACTAGTTTTGATGTCTAGGTCTCCAAATTGGCCCAAATGATCCCAAATATTCTCAGAGGGTGTATGAATGATATTAATAATTGAATATTATTTTCAAGGATTATTTATGACACTCCAATTACTTCTAAAAACTTTTTTTATATTCATATCAAAGTAGGAGTCTTTACTAGCAAATTGGGGTTCCAATTCCCCTCGGGTAAATGCTAGAAATGGCTTCTCAAATGCTCCCAAACCCACCCAAATTTATGAATAGATGAATATTATGTGTAAGGTATATTATTAATTTCTCATATGCATCATGGGTCATTTTATACATATTTTTATTACCCTCTCCCAAACAACTACAAAATCATTATTTCGACGCTTGGGGAAAAAACACCAAATCTTCTCCAAATGCAATTAAACTGAGTAAAATAAATTCAAATTCTTAAGAAATGAACATTAAAATTTTAATAAACATTAATTAATTTCCATTCATTTTAAATATATCAGATATACATTCTTCCATTCTAAATAATCAGCATTACTATGGCATACATCAATATAGTGGGGAAATGGTCATTGTTCTCTCATTAAAAGCCATTTTGACATACAACTCTTGGGTTTTTCAACTTGAAAATTTATTAGAATGAGCAAGAATATGCAATAAAAACTGGAAATGGTTGAGAGAAAGTGATGCAATAGAATAAAATAAGAGCTTCCATGTATCTTACAACTGAAAATAAAAATCCATTAAATATCCATTAAATACCTTAGTTTCCTCTCTAAACACTAACTTGTATGGGAATATTTCACCCTTGAAATTGGCTAAGGAAAGAAAACTAGTCATCCACTAGCTCTCACAATTCACAAATGACAATTTATCAAATGAACAAAAACATATCATCTTGGTTTAATATTGTATTTTATAAAGATCCTTATCCTTATAAGTTTACCAATCCATCCACAAAATCTATCCAATTCGAATCTGGGTGTTTGTTTATGATTTTCCATGTGTCCTCCCTTTCCTAGCCTTCCATCTTCCCCCAATTTGAGTAGGAGCCCATTGAGCTTCCCCAAATCACATGAGAATTGGATTATATATTTCGACATGAAATTTCATATATGTCATATTTCAGCCTTCATATCTGATTTTTATCATATGTTTCATAGAATCTTCATCATTGTTGTCATAGAGCTAGGGAATCTAGTCCAAGTGTCTCACTAGCTCCAAAATGCATCTTCATATTCCATGGGAGTTACTCTTCCACTCCAATTAGACCTTAATTGATTCATGCCAATTATATTTACCTTCCAAATCATCCCAAAATACTTTTTCTTCTTATGGATTCGAAATGACAAGAGGAGGATGCCATGTGTCATAGAAAATCTAGCTTGTGCGGGTCTCACATCCTCCATGTGTCTTCATGATTAATTGCCACTTTGATTTTCCATTTTATTTATTTATTTATATCCTTTATTAAATATTTATTCCATTCTAGTGTTCAAACATCATTTATTGTCCCCATTATTCAAAATCCCAAAAGCTTCCACTCCCAACCTAGGAAACTAATAATTTTCCTCCTTGGCAATTATTTGACCCTTAGAATCAATTTGGAAAACTCTCATGAATATTGAAAATGTGATTAGGAAAATGTGACCCAATGCAAAATTTGGGACATGAAAAATCTCCATTCCCAATATTTATTGTCCTCAAGCAATTTCAAACATGGGTTTTGAAGAACCTACTTTTTGTATGATTCTTTGAAGTTGCCACTAAGTTGCCAAACTTTGAGTCTTTGAGATTCCATGAATATTTTAGAGAGTAACCACCATGATTTCTGCTGCACTAATATGGTTAAAATCACTTTATTAACTGGGGAATCCATCTCCCATACTGCTTGTTTCCCAAAAACGTTGAAATTAATGGGACTAAAAACTATCCCAGGGTCCCATTGATTGTATTGCACTCCAACAATTAAGATTGCTCTCTAACCCATACCATTAGGAAATATTAATAGAGGATCCCATTTTCTTGTATGCATTATTCCAAACATAATTAGTGCATAATATATATCATCAAATTACACAACAACATAATAAACATGTACATCAAGGAGGTGCCTCGTAAAAAAATCATGAAAGTGCTTGTACCTCCAGGTAAGTAGACCACCATTTGCCAAGTGCATACAAGATTCAAATGACCAATCAAATCTGCTTCAATGACATAGGTAAGTATCCCATGTCCTATAATTCTTCTCCAAAAGGATGTGATATGCATAAAAATATTCAGCCATGTATTCTTTCATCCAGGAAGTGAATCAAGAATCTCCACTCAAATTTGAACCAAATAATGAGTAAAATAAACAAGGAGACTTCAAATGACTCAAATAAGTATCACCCATACATCCATGAATGAGAGAATGAGAGAATCATAAATATATAACACATTATGTGGTTGGAAAAAAAAAATTTCTCCAATCATAAATCTATTCACCACAGTGTGGAATTAAGTTCCTCCAACATCAAATGAACCAAGTGTTGAGAAAGAAAAACAATGAGTCTTCAAGTGACTCAAATGCATATCATAGGTGCATCCATGTAGATGTGAATCATCATAAAGTAACAAAGTATGTTGCTTCAAAAGTGAATAATAATGTGCTCCAACCATGTCATCATAAAAAGTAAATCTAGGAGTTCCATACTCCTCATGCGGCACCATAAAAAAGAACCCTTTCACCCATACTTCATTGACACTAATGCTGCAAAACATGGGATTGTAGGATGTAGGACAATGAAATAACTAACCCAAATGATAAAAAAAGTGCATAAGTTTCATCATGGGAAGGATCCATGTGGGTAGTATCATGCAGCTCCTTCAAAAGTGTGAAACCTTTGTCATAGATTGGTTCCAATGTAGAGGAATCATGTTATTATTTAAAAAATGCATAACATTCATCAAGAAACAATTCAAGTTCCTCTTCCACCACATAAATTGTTTGTATCTCTTCAAGTTCATCTTCAAACACATCAAGCACATTCAAATTTCCACATTTCTCATGATCCACCATGTCATGATAATCCTCTAAACAATCTACCATTTGATAGTCTGAAATATAGGAGGAAAAACAAGTATCTTGCAGCTTTTCAAGAAATTGCTCATTTTTAATTGTGAGCTTATGAATATATTCATTATTGTTCAAGTAGGATTCATGTAACCATTCACTAAGATCAATCACATGTTTTATATCAAAAATAAAATACATTAAATTACGTTTGATGTGGCACATTTCTCTTTGAATATTCTCCATGTCTTCAAGGAAGGATGTTTCCCCCAATGAAGTAGTTCTCCAACAAGAATTTGACACTAATGCTTGAGTGTCATGGATTATTATAAGGGACTCTTGGATCTTATTTTCATTCATATTTAGGGACCCTTCAAGAAAATTAGGCTCTTGCAAATGAACCTCCTCATATTCTTCCTTCTTTATCTGACCAACTTCATGAAGCTCAAGTGGTGATGGGGAAGTTGATCTTGTTTCTTCTTCAACTTCTACAAGGTATTCATTTTCATGTTTAATTGAAGTTTGTCTTGTAGAAACACTTTAAAAATTGATCTTTGTGTCACCAACATATAGGTGTGAGAACCCATCAGTAGGTACTCCTTCATAGTTCAAGCATCCATCAGTAGATGCTCTTTGTTTCATTTCCCAAGTAGGATGTGTCTTGAAATGATATTCAATATTTTCAATAGAAAATTATTCATATGCATGTGATTTATCTTCATATTTTTTTAGAGTCACTTGGGAGTTAATTTCTATCCTCTTCATGTACTACTTCTTCTACTTCACCGATTTCAGAACTAGGTGGTTCATGGGTCTCCTCATTTTTCTCCTTCAAAAAACTGATGCATTTTTCTCCTTGTTTTTCTTAAGATCAATATTTTTTCTCCAAATTTGGATAGCTAAAAATTTGAATCATTTCATAATATTCTTGGTCATGTCTTCAAATATAGGTTCCATGAATTTTATATGCTCCTCACCATCATATGAGGTTCCCTTTTCATCCCTAGTCATAGTTTCTTCTTCAACAAAAGCACTTTTGGTTTCAATATCTAATGGTGGTCCTTGAATTATTTTCCTCCTCAATTGTAGAAATTCTAAGGCCTTGATGGCATAAGGAATTTCATAAACTGGCTAAGGATCTAAGCACACAATTAACCTCACAGAGAATTGTAGAGAATTAGCATAATAAGAGAAGAAGAAGAATTAATGAACACACATTAATGAATGATCAATAAATGATAATTGATATTATTACATAGGTAATACATCCTTATAAAGGAAAGGGGAGTTTCATGAAGACAACTCAAGCTAGCTCATAAAAGCAGGCTTACTAATTATGATAAACCCCTTAAAGCACTTTCCAATATACCAAGCACCTCACGAGTTGGCAAAAGCATGAGTGAGTTGTCAAGGAGATGGAAATAATATGCTAATGGAGAAAAACTAATGGAAGATGGGTTGGAAATAAAAGCACCCAGTTTCCTAGTTGACTAGCTTTTATCTTATCCATAGAAAAGCATGATAAAGTAGAAAAAAGCAGAATCTGCTATATGGTCCTGTATACTAATTCTAGAGGAACCCAGAATCAGAAATAAATCATTCCTAGGATATAGATGGCATGCATGATTTTAAGGTGCCACCTAATTAAGCTAGTGGGTGAATAATTAATCATTATTGATTAATTATTTTATCCTAAGTGTATGAGTGGGTTTATTATATCCCAACACCCCCCTATAAGCCTGACTTTATGATGATATGCATATAGGGCCCAGCAATAAAGCTATGGTCACCCTTTTACAATTTATATTGTCCAAAGAAATGAGGAAAGAGGCAAAACCTCAAGGGGAAGATCCTCCCTCAAGAAAGGACATGAAAAGCAATACCAAAAATGTTGAACTGCTGGTGTTGCTGCTGCTCCAAACTAAAAGCTGATGTCTGGAGGAATCTTCTTCTCGGGAAGAAGATAAATCTGCTCACCTGGATCAAAGAAAGCTGCAGGATGGAACCTGGGACCATGTAGAACAATTGAAATCCAATGATGTGAAGGCAATACTGAAGGATCTTGAGACTTTTAATCAGCTCCAAGACGATGATATGACTTGAACTTCGAACCAGTAGAGATGAAATGAGCTCTATATAGGTGGAATAACTGTCCAAGCGAGTGTATCATGTCTCCATCTTCATTTACACAGAGAGGATGTGTGCAAGTGATCATGTAGGAACATAGAGAAGGCAATGGATCAAATACTGCGAATGCATGGGCTCCATGGGTTGATATAGCTTCCAAAGAATCCAAGGGATCACAAAAAAGGCACAACAGTAGACTCATGAAATATACTGGTAAAGAATCCTCTATGGTAGAATAATGAGAGGAGGAAAGATAGTGATGTTCAAGATCTTCAAGGAGGATTTGAGAATGAGTGCCAAGAACAATGGAGGAGCTGCAGAAGCGCATGGGATCAAGTATGGTAAGTGGAAAAACACTGAAAGGACTTGATTTGGCTAAGCAAGCATCCTGGAAATCACTGGGTTGCGCACCATCAAGAGGAGAGGCATGCACAAGGTGTGAGAGGTCTGGCATATGGATCTCAAAATCCATGATAGAAGACATAGAAAACACTGAATGTGTAAGTGAATCATCAATATCAATAGTCACTTCTTCATGATCAAATTCATCAAAGACTGTAGAGGTCGAGACATCTTGAGAGAGAGAAATCATTGAGGAGCTAGAGGCACTCTCCACATAGCTATAAGGATCCTCATTGTCCTTTCCCAAAACTCTATCCAATGTTGTCTAGAGATCCTTTGGGGAATCAATAGAATCAATAAGGTAGCCCATGCATGGAGAGATAGATAGGCACATAGCTCCAATTGCTCTGTCATAGTCATTCAACCAGTCACTTGGATCTTCATAAGATTCTTCACCAGCTCCAATAGATATCTCATAGAGACCTTGTCTCTTTAGATATGAAATCATCTTCGGTTTCCACTCTAAATATCTTGTGAATGGAGAAAGAAGAGGAACTGATATTCTTGAATCCATTCGAAGTTAAACCTACAAAATAAACCTGCAAATCTGAAAAGGAGGATTAATTAATGAACTCTCAAAGCTCTGATACCATGTAGAAATTCTAAGGACTTGATGGCATAAGGAATTTCATAAACTGGCTAAGGATCTAAGCACACAATTAACCTCACAGAGAATTGTAGAGAATTAGCATAATGAGAGAAGAAGAAGAATTAATGAACACACATTAATGAATGATCAATAAATGATAATTGATATTATTACATAGGTAATACATCCTTATAAAGGAAAAGGGAGTTGCATGAAGAAAACTCAAGCTAGCTCATAAAAGCAGGATTACTAATTATGATAAACCCCTTAAAGCACTTTCCAATATACCAAGCACCTCACGAGTTGGAAAAATCATGAGTGAGTTGTCAAGGAGATGGAAATAATATGCTAATGGAGAAAAACTAATGGAAGATGGGTTGGAAATAAAAGCACCCAGTTTCCTAGTTGACTAGCTTTTATCTTATCCATAGAAAAGCAGGATAAAGCAGAAAAAGCAGAAAAAAGCAGAATCTGCTATATGGTCCTGTATACTAATTCTAGAGGAACCCAGAATCAGAAATAAATCATTCCTAGGATATAGATGGCATGCATTGATTTTAAGGTGCCACCTAATTAAGCTAGTGGGTGAATAATTAATCATTATTGATTAATTATTTTATCCTAAGTGTATGAGTGGGTTTATTATATCCCAACACCCCCCTATAAGCCTGACTTTATGATGATATGCATATAGGGCCCAACAATAAAGCTATGGTCACCCTTTTAAAATTTATATTGTCCAAAGAAATGAGGAAAGAGGCAAAACCTCAAGGGGAAAATCCTCCCTCAAGAAAGGACATGAAAAGAAATACCAAAAATGTTGAACTGCTGGTGTTGCTGCTGCTCCAAACTAAAAGCTGATGTCTGGAGGAATCTTCTTCTTGGGAAGAAGATAAATCTGCTCACCTGGATCAAAGACAGCTGCAGGATGGAACCTAGGACCATGTAGAACAATTGAAATCCAATGATGTGAAGGCAATACTGAAGGATCTTGAGACTTGTAATCAGCTCCAAGAGGATGATATGACTTGAAATTCGAACCAGTAGAGATGAAATGAGCTCTATATAGGTGGAATAACTGTCCAAGCGAGTGTATCATGTCTCCATCTTCATTTACACAGAGAGGATGTGTGGAAGTGATCATGTAGGAACATAGAGAAGGCAATGGATCAAAGACTGCGAATGCATGGGCTCCATGGGTTGATATAGCTTCCAAAGAATCCAAGGGATCACAAAAAAGGCACAACAGTAGACTCATGAAATATACTGGTAAAGAATCCTCTATGGTAGAATAATGAGAGGAGGAAAGATAGTGATGTTCAAGATCTTCAAGGAGGCTCTGAGAATGAGTGCCAAGAACAATGGAGGAGCTGCAGAAGCGCATGGGATCAAGTATGGTAAGTGGCAAAACACTGGAAGGACTTGATTTGGCTAAGCAAGCATCCTGGAAATCAATTGGTTGCGCACCATCAAGAGGAGAGGCATGCACAAGGTGTGAGAGGTCTGGCATATGGATCTCAGAATCCATGATAGAAGACATAGAAAACACTGAATGTGTGAGTGAATCATCAATAGCAATAGTCACTTCTTCATGATCAAATTCATCAAAGACTGTAGAGGTCGAGACATCTTGAGAGAGAGAAATCATTGAGGAGCTAGAGGCACTCTCCACATAGCTATAAGGATCCTCATTGTCCTTTCCCAAAACTCTATCCAATGTTGTCCAGAGATCCTTTGGGGAATCAATAGAATCAATAAGGTAGCCCATGCATGGAGAGATAGATAGGCACATAGCTCCAATTGCTCTGTCACAGTCATTCAACCAGTCACTTGGCTCTTCATAAGATTCTTCACCAGCTCCAATAGATATCTCATAGAGACCTTGTCTCTTTAGATATGAAATCATCTTCGGTTTCCACTCTGAATAGCTTGTGAATGGAGAAAGAAGAGGAACTGATATTCTTGAATCCATTAGAAGTTAAACCTACAAAATAAACTTTCAAATCTGAAAAGGAGGATTAATTAATGAACTCTCAAAGCTCTGATACCATGTAGAAATTCTAAGGCCTTGATGGCATAAGGAATTTCATAAACTGGCTAAGGATCTAAGCACACAATTAACCTCACAGAGAATTGTAGAGAATTAGCATAATGAGAGAAGAAGAAGAATTAATGAACACATATTAATGAATGATCAATAAATGATAATTGATATTATTACATAGGTAATACATCCTTATAAAGGAAAAGGGAGTTGCATGAAGACAACTCAAGCTAGCTCATAAAAGCAGGCTTACTAATTATGATAAACCCCTTAAAGCACTTTCCAATATACCAAGCACCTCACGAGTTGGAAAAAGCATGAGTGAGTTGTCAAGGAGATGGAAATAATATGCTAATGGAGAAAAACTAATGGAAGATGGGTTGGAAATAAAAGCACCCAGTTTCCTAGTTGACTAGCTTTTATCTTATCCATAGAAAAGCAGGATAAAGCAGAAAAAGCAGAAAAAGCAGAAAAAAGCAGAATCTGCTATATGGTCCTCTATACTAATTCTAGAGGAACCCAGAATCAGAAATAAATCATTCCTAGGATATAGATGGCATGCATTGATTTTACGGTGCCACCTAATTAAGCTAGTGGGTGAATAATTAATCATTATTGATTAATTATTTTATCCTAAGTGTATGAGTGGGTTTATTATATCCCAACATCAATATCAGACCAAATCAGGCGCCAATATCATGCTATGATACCACTTGTAATTTCCCTTTTTCAAATTTTATTACAATGACTAATTTTTCACTTTTTTTCCCTATTTCAACCTTTGACTAGTTTTGATGTCTAGGTCTCCAAATTGGCCCAAATGATCCCAGATATTATTAGAGGGTGTATGAATGATATCAATACTTGAATATTATGTTCAGGGATGATTTATGACCCTCCAATTACTTCTACAAAATAGTTTTATATTCTGATCAAAGTAGGAGTCCTTACTAGCAAATTGGGGTTCCAGTTCCCCCTAGGTAAATGCTGGAAATGAATTGTCAAATATTCCAAATGTTACAAATAAATATCATCATAAGAACGTGATGAGGCCCCAAAAATGGCATTTTTCCCTGAATCCCAATTCATGAAGTAAAATCCTGGTCCAGATATCAATCCTGCATGTGAAAATCCAGCATCGCTCCTACCTTTTAGTCAATGAGCGTTACCTTCTTCATCACCACCTTTAATATTTTGGAAGTAATATGTGGCACCAAATTTACGTCTTGTATAAGGCATGGTTCTTCCCTATCACCGCTCTGTCATAGTAAGGAAGAAGCGGTGCCCTTGGTAAAAGGTGAAAAATAGAGGTTTCCACAAAGCTTCTCGAAGGAAAGCTTCATAGAACCCTTATCCCTACACCTGAGGATCACCTGGGCTCAAGATCCATCCTTTTTGGATCTAATATCCACCTCACCCACCATTTAATCAACCATCCCTATCCTCCCAAGTCCTATAAAAGAAGTCTCATATCCATGGTTGAGAGAGAGCAAAGTTAGTTTTTCCATTGACATTTTGACCTAAATCAGTAGGGTGAGCATAGGAGGAGCAAGTTGGAGCTTTTGGGGACAATATAGTGGCATTGTGAAGGAGCATATCGCACTAAGGAAAAGGTTGTAAACTTCTTATTCATGATTTAATGAAAAATTGGTTCCTTTCTCATAAAGTATGTTATGTCATTATCATGTATTTAATTGTTAAATTCCTTAGTCACTAACCTAGAATAGTGGAACATATTTTGGTGATTTTTTATCTTGTGTGTTGGTTTCATGTGATTATGTAGGTACATCCGTGAAGAGATATCATTGTAGGAAACAACTACATTATTCCATCAAATACACTCATTCCATATCTCCACCCATTCTAGGGAAAGTATTCCAATCATGTTGTGAACTATTTGTTCTAGATCTGAACCATTCAGACTAAAGGAACAACTCCTGTCTACAAGAGGTGCATATTTCTTAGAAACAAATATGGAAACCATACTAGGGAAGATATTTTAGTACATCTGATCTTCATTGGTCTTCAACTCTTGTCAAAAATCCAAGCTCCAGTCTTTCGTAATCAGATATACTAGCTGATCTAGTGGGATCTTGGTTTGGTATCATCATATCTGTTTAGATCTGAGTTATTTTACCTTATGTACTTTATATTCCTATCAATTCATCATTTATATGTTATTTTTACAGTAATTAAATTTTATTTTTTCGCCATTATTTTGTTTTTTACATCTACAAGACACCACGCATGCATAGTGGGAAGTAAGAAGTGCCACCCCCTAGATCCAGTGATCAATAAGTGGTGCCACCACATGTACTCAGTAATCAGGAAGCAGTGCTCTCTCAGAACCACTCTGTCAGTGACCCTCAAGAAGCGGTTCCAAGTAGGATTTTTTAATACTTGTCTTTGCAAAGTTTGTTTTGGTTTTTACTTTTAGTTTTGAGTGTCTTGGATTGTTTGCATAGATCTGAGTAGTTTAAATTCAGAACCTAGATGTGGTAAATGATTTTTTTGTCAAAATAAAAAATATAGGTTAGGCTCCTCATTGTCATATATTTTATGCTTGATTTTTAAATCTTGAAAGGAGTGCTTGGAAGCTGTAGCTGAGTTAGATCCCATTCTTACCATTTTATAAAGTTGAAGAGAAAGACTTGCTTGTTGGTTCCTTGTTTTCATTTTTGCGTTAAGTTCATGAAAGACTTCTTTTTTCTTGTTTAAAAAAGAAATTTTTCTGTTAATATTTACTTATAATTTTGTTTGAAGACGAAATATTGGATCCTTGGCTAGCCTCATAAGCTTTTAGATCTCCATTTTTATTCTTTCTTTTTACATTCTTGTCTCAATCAAAAGAAAAAATATTAGTATTTTTAATTTAGATCTTTATATTTTTGAAGAAAAATTGAAAAATGTACTTAATATTTCTTTGAGTGTTTATTGTCTTTCTTTTTAGGAAAAGGTGATCTCTCCCTATTTTATTTCTTTCAAAGATTAGTTTAGAAGTATCTTGCTTTTTTGCATTCTCAAAAATTTATGTTGAGTTAGACTGTTTGGGAAAGTTTTGGTTTTGAAATGAAATTGGGAAAAATAAAATACTCTCTTTTTCCCATAAGTAGGCATGTTTTGAAAGGTAAAGTGAAAAAATTTGCACATCATAACTGCATGGTTTTACATTTATATCATAACTCCATGCATTCACCTAACCATTCATCTTAAAATTAATGGTAGATATAGATTAAAAATTTTAGTAACTTAAGTGATAGGTTAGAGACATTTTCCAGTGTCATAAAACATAAGAGCTGTCATTTATTTCTTGTACTGCAACCCAGGACCTGCACGGTTCTTCCATGTACCATCGGTATATCGAATGGCCTTTCACATTCCCTTGAGGTATATAGAAAGGTACTTCACATAATCAATTCTATATAAGAAGTCCCCTTGTGAATGATTGTGTATTAGACAACACTACTACGGATTTAAACTCCCACATACCTTCTGTATATCAGGTGGCCCTTCTAGGATTTCTGAGAACATCTGAGAAAATCCATTTTGGTCGTCTTGTTGGCACAATACATCAAGAACAACAATCAAGGAGATTACTACACATGTGCTGTCTAGGTAGTCGGGTATTCAGGTGAGGGACGACTGATCCTTCTCACCGCTTTTTACTGTTAGACCCTGCAGTATATCGCGAGTTGCAAAGAATTGAAAATACTGGTGAGGAACTGGCTTGTTCAGCCCCTCTTGTCACTTAAGTTTGTTTGTGGCTTGTAGTTTGTGTAGGAGAAGTTTTGTGTGATTTCCTTATTTTTGAAATCCTAAGTTAGGTTTTTAGAGACTACACAATCTAGCTGAGTTTTTGTTGAGATGATCCAGAATAAACCATGGCTTACCACCCAAATTTCCACCTACCATAGGGGAGAGCCAAATGGAAGCCACAAATCAAGGAGCTGCAACTGACTCCCCTATGGACGGAAGTATAGTTGTGGAAAGAAGAGAAAAATTCACTACTTACATTAATCCCTTGGTCCAACAACCCTCTTGTGGCTAACACTTCCTTTCATTCTCTAATGGAAGTTCATACCGATAATCCTATTGAAATTGAGTATGTCCCTAATGCTCCTTTTTGGAGAACTTCCATGGGTCAAGACATTTCTAAATTCGGGATCACTAGACCTTATTTTGAGAACCCTCCTCCAGGTGAGGATGAATATAGGATAATCCAAACATCTCTTGATCGTTCTCGCAATTTTTTAGAGAGAATGGAAAGAATTGTTCCTTCACCTGTATCTTACAAAGAACCTGTGTCAGCTCTTTTACCCCGTCTATCAGATCCATGGCCTTCTAGATATCGTTCACTTGTTTAGACTTTGGGTCCTATTGAAGAGGTTATGTTTCATAGTGTGACTTCTCATAATACAAGTCGAAAATCCAACCCTATAGCTGTAAATCCTAGGTCTGTTTCTAGTCCTCCCATACCCTCTGTAGCTGGGGGGAAATCCTCAGCTCAAATGGTGTCAGTAAATTCCAACGTCAGGGGGAAACCCCTGATGCGAGATATGTTACCTATTAGTGGAGTTTCTACTAATACCAGATATATTTCTATTGTAGTACAACTCGCAATGGTTGTTCCTCCTACCCATGCCAATATGGTAGACCCTCTTTCAAGTTCAGGCCAACCCTTAGCGGTATAACCTATAGCCAACCAACCATTTTGGGGTCATGGTTACCTAGGGAATCAACTACATATAGAAAATATTAACTATCAACCTACATCTACAAGAACTACATATCCTAGAATCCCTTACCCTAGAAACATGTTCACGCCCTGGGGAAACCTAATTGGTCCTACATGGAAACTATGGGAGGGATGCCTATTCTTACTACTGGAGGTGTTGGAGGCCACCTCATGGTGTCCCACCTTTTGGAGGCCCACCAAGAGGAGGCCCACCTGGTGGTGGTCCACTATGGAGGACCACCACCCAGAGACCCACCACCTAGAGGCCCACCTTCTTGGGGTCCACCACCTAGAGGTCCACCTTCAGGGGGACCATCATTTGGAGGACTGCCACATGGAGGTCCACCACCACCCGGAGGTACACCACCTCTATTTGGCCCTCCTCCTAGAGGCCCTTCCTTGTTGGGAGGCTCTTCAGGAGGATCATCTTCCCATCAACCAACTCAGTAGCGGATATATCAATCAACTTATGGTCCTATTGGTACACATATGCATTAGCAATATTACCAGTATGTCGAACCTAATTGACAGCTTTCGTTCCTAGCAACTTTGGACTTTCCTGATTTTTCCAAGTTGCTAAATGATCCCATTTAGCACAACCCTTCGTGACCTGCTATTCCAGTCAAGTTACCATTAGACATCCCGAAGTTTGATGGGAAGCAAGGAGATGATACCAAGAATAATGTCATGACTTTTCATCTATGTTGTTCTTTGAAATCCTTAATGAATGAATCTATTCATTTTAGACTCTTTCAGTGCACTTTGAATAGTACGGCTGTGAAGTGGTATATTGGACTTCCACAACATTCGTTTGTGGATTTTAGAGCATTGGAAACTGTTTTTATCACACACTTTCAGCTACTCATTTGTTATGAAACGGGTACATGTATTTTGAATTCACTCCGTTAGAATACCTCCACACACATTTTGGACCATATCCATGAGTGGAGATAGTGAAGACAACTCATTAAAGCTTCCATCCTAGACCAACTGTTAGTTGATTGGTTCACCCTATCCTTTTTGCCTCCTATTTCCTGATGTTTGCCTCTTTCTCTCTCTTATCTTGACTTGTGGTTCAACAACACCAAAATACCAACAATAAACCACAAGAAATCGGCCCTATAGAGCAATCTCAGTCGGAAACACCTGCGAGGTAGGAGAAATCTCACCCGAGACATCTAATGGGTAACTTCTAGAACCATGTTTCCATAGTTGGAGGGGGATTATAGTCCCTTGGCGTGCGTCCAAGGTGCTCAACGAAGGCAACGAGATGATGGAGTCTATTACTAGATGACTGGTCACAACTTTTTGACAGCGTTCATGATATGACCCTGTCCTTAATATTAACAACTGGAGCAACTGGTGTGACACAGTTGATTCCTTGCACTGACAGACAATGGGTGACTTATGCTTTAACTTAGAAGATTAACTATAACTTATTCACACATTCCAACAATTCTTTAACAATCATTCATTCATTGATTAATAATATGGAACCATACATTCAACAGTAACTCATCAACTTATAGTAAGCAAATGCTTGTCATTCACATAAACATCCAAAATCAAGCAATCATTCAACATAGGAAGTAATGTGGAAACCCATCTGGAAAAAACCACCAAGGTGCTCTTCATCTAGCATGAGAAATGGATATAGCACCTTGCAGTATACAAACTATAGCCTTAGCTTATGATATATCTTTTTGACTCAATATTCTTACTCTCATTCTCTTTGGTTTATTCTTCTATCTACTCCTACTGATTCACACATAGCTTAGATTGACCCTTCTATCTATTATCTGTGCACTCAGGTGCAGATTCCTTCTACCTCTAGTGGTATGTGCACACAGCTGCAAGATCCATAGCTCAACATCCTTCTACTACTACCAGACTCTTCTCTAAGTCTTCTTTTCCTCTAACCCTAACTTCCTTAACAAAAATGAGTGACTTGGTGAATGAAAAACCAACTGAAAACCAACAAAAAAGACCCAACCCCTGCACAGAATAGGTTCTTCCTATTTATAACTTCTTCAAGACAACACAGGGTTGGATGCATACTTCTCATCTGTTACAAGTCATATTCAGCCATCAAAAACAGTTACAAGCTATCATGGATTGACACAAGGCACTATCGGCCTGACTTACAAATATTCCTTCACATGTGTGTTGTCCATAGGCTTATGCTATCTTTAGCAGCCATAATCTTCCTGACTTGTTGCTTTCTGACCATTATCCACCTACATGCCTATAGCTTTTATTTCCTTCATCGTGTGTATATCCTATCCTTCTTCGTCGATCCCTTTTATTCCTTTGCAACCTACTTTCCTTCTTGTTGCGCATGCAACTTTCCTTCCTTTCTTGCATGCCAGATTCTTCTTTGTGCACCTTTCCTGGCCCAACACCTGAGATGTGGCTATGGGTGGTGTTATTATCGAAGAGCAAGCTATCAGTCACACTTAGTATCTGGACTTGGTATATTCCCAATCCAAAACTCTGTATGACCTAATCCCTCAAGCTCCTCATCCCAGCATGGACCCTTCCAAGACACCTGTAGAAACTCCTGTTGATGGGGTGGTTGGTATTATTCTTGCACATTGATCTAGGAACAAAGCATCAATCTCATCAAAGAATAATAAACAAATAACTCATGAAATGGCGTTAACCAGAACCAGAATTGGTTTCCTCTCTGTATATTTAATAAATAATGAATGGTTACAATAACAATGTCAAGCAATAGCTTGAATCAATGAGGAATTCGAATACCTAAGGAGGAAATTCGAAATCAATGAGTGAGTCTAGCTTAAATAACTCTAAACCATTGGTTCACACTCAGTTAACCACTTGACCAAAACCCTAATTGACTCACCAAACCCTAACTGAAGTCGAAGTGAATTAAATGATTGAATCTCAAATAAAGGAGATCAAACACATGTCATAGCAAGCCAACCATCAAGTGCTAGTGCTCCATGACTTCAATGAACCTCGATGAGGTTAACTGAAGCTGAACTAATCATCATAAGTTGGTGGAGGTGCCCCTGTTGACTCCAGATCATTAAATAATAATAAATAATCATTAAATAATATATTTAATGAGAGGAGGTGCCTTAACTGACTGGTTGAACTGATTGTAACCACCAGTTAGCAATTAGGTGCATTAATATCACTCAGATCACCCACAGAGTGCTCCAGTTAGACTCCTTGACTATAGGAGAAGGCTAAGTTATCCTCCTTGACTATAGGTAGGCATGGGTGTGACTAGATGATGGAAATTAATGCTCCACTGATGTCAATTAATGTCAATTATACTTCGAATAGTGGTTTAACTAGGCCAATTTGACCAAAAGAGTGTGTATGGTGGTAAATGTCTCCAACACCCCCCCTTAAGCTATAATCAGGAAGAGTTAGAAAACATAGATACATAAAAATGCTAGGTCCCCGACAACTAAGGCCATAGGTCACCCTGTACAATGTTGAAACTGAAACAATGCTCAAAACAAACTAAGTGAGGAAAAGAGGGAAAACCCAATGGGAAAACCCCCCCTCAAGCTGAACACTAAAAGTAGTCTGAATCACCCTGATGAACTCACCCCCAATAGTGAATGGAGGTAAGTGAACTTCTTTTCTAAAAATCTCTTGGTGAAGATGTCTGCAATCTACTCATCAATCAGGCAGTATTGCAGAATGATGGTCCTGTCATGCACTAGCTCCCTGATGTAGTGCATGTGAATATCTACATGCTTGGTCCTCTTCCTGGTAACTGGATCTGTGGATATATTAATAGCACTCTGGTTGTCACAAAATATGATAGTGAACAAAGTACTACCAATATCAAACTCTGAAAGAATGCCTTGCAACCAAACTGCTTGGATGCAAGCATTCACCGCTCCTCGATACTCGGCCTCTACTGAAGATAGTGCTATGGCAGCCTGATTTTTGATTGACCAGAAAATGGGGCCACCAACAAACATGAATACATATCTAGAAGTTGACTTCTAATCAATAGAATCACCCGCCAATCGAAATCTGTGTATCCAACCAGCTTTAACTCGGAGTCTGCAGCATAGTGAATGTCGTAGGACCTGGTTCCCTGAATATACTGGTGGATCCTCTTGGATGCCTTCCAATGAATATCATGAGGATGCTACATGTATCATGATACATCATTCATGGCATAACAAATATCAGGCCTAGAATGTGTCAAGTACAACAAGCCACCAATCAACTATCGATAGATAGTGCAGTCCATGGGAGGTGTGTGTTTCCATTCTTCAAGGCTAGTCCTTGAAAGGAAAGGGAATGGTGCAGGCCTACATTCAGCCATGATAAAATTTAATAACAGGTGTGAAGTGTATTTGTACTGAGTAACCATAATCCCATCAGAATTTTTCTCAATTTCGAGCCCCAAAAATTGTTTTAGAAGCCCCAAATCACTCATTTCAAACGCATTGTGGAGAGCAGTTTTGATGGCTGAAATGGAGGCAAATGTGCTACCTATGATCAGTAAGTCATCAACATATAAAAAAATGATAATTATATGACCATAATGCTGCTATAAATACACATTTGGATCTTATCTACATCTCTGAAAGTTTTGCGAGAGAAGAAAGGCATCCATCTTGGAATACCACTCTCTTGGGGCCTGTTTTTTAACCCGTATAGTGACTTCTTTAGCTTGCAAACCAAAGATGGACCAGTGATGTAGCCCTTAGGCTGCTTCATGTATATATCCTCATGAATATCTCAATGCATAAAATCTGACTTAAAATCCATGTGATGCACCTCCCAATGCTTGGATGCTGAAATAGCCAAAACAAGGCGAATGGAGTCCATTTTTGCGGCCGGTGCAAAGGTCTCATGGTAGTCCACTCCTTGGACCTGAGAGAAACCTTTTACTACCAGCCTTGAATTATATTTTCAGGTGCTTCCATAAGCAGAAACCTTTGTCTGAAACACCCACTTGCATTGAACCAATTTCCTTCTCAGAGGAAGAGAAACTAGCTCCCAAGTAGTGTTTTTCTAAAGAGAATTCATCTCTTCATCCATGGCAAATTTCCATCTCGGATCATTCCGAGCATGGTAGTAGTATTTTGTATCTGAACTAATCATCAAATATAAATTTTTGGACAAAAAATTATCAGAACAAGAGAGT
The DNA here is from genome assembly GCA_001517045.1 of Pseudotsuga menziesii. Taxonomy (NCBI): domain Eukaryota; kingdom Viridiplantae; phylum Streptophyta; class Pinopsida; order Pinales; family Pinaceae; genus Pseudotsuga; species Pseudotsuga menziesii. The sequence continues at coordinate 74,271 of LPNX010325552.1, read as the reverse complement.
GCAATACCTGCTCTTTGGAAATCAGACCGGGTTCTCCTTGGATCATCCGAATTTCCAATGTTTTCTCCTATGGAGGAGAGTGTCTGTTGGGCCCATGTAGGAAGATGATTTTTCACTTCAGGTTCAGATTCAGCATCTGATTATTGCTGCACACTGATATTAGAAATCATAGGATCCAAATCAGGGTCATGACTCCCAATTTCATCATCCAAATATTCAGTAGAATAGGAAGGAAATTCAGCAGTTTTCTCCTTCACTAGTTGCACCTCCTAAAGAGGCTCATCGAACTTGACACTTATCTCGATGATTATATGTTTGGTATTGATATCCATCAGCATGAATCCTTTAGATTCATAAATATACCCAATAAACATACATTCTATGCTTTGTGGTTGCAAAGCCATTCTTTTATCAAGCGAAATCTGGTCCCATGCAGTGGACCCAAACACCTGTAGGTTCGAGACATCTGGCTTGTGTCCGAAGTATGCTTCAAAATGAGTCTTTCTTTTCATGGATGAATGTTTCACCCTATTTTGAATGTATTCTATATCATGCATGGATTCATCCCACAAATTTCCAGAAATCTTCTTTGACTCCAACATACAGGTGGTCATCTCCTTGAGAGACCGGTTCTTCCTTTCCGCTACTCCATTCTGCTAGGGAGTGTAGGGAATTAAATACTGGACCTAAATACCACTTTGGGAGAATATGTAAAGGAAATAATTACTGACATACTCCTATCCATTATCAGATCTCAATATCTTGATCTTAATCCCATAGGCATTTTTGATCAAGGCCTTCAATTCAGAAAAATTTTCACATACTTCTGATTTCTTTTTTAGAAAGGAAACCCATGTATACCTTGAAAAATCATCAATAAAAGTAAGGAGTTACCTTGATCCATTCATGGATGTGACAGGAATTGAACTGCTGATATCAGAATGTATTATCCCTAATATGCTTGTAGCTCGGTTTGCCTTCCCCTTATCGAACTTGTGCTCAGGGTGTTTTTCAATCACACAGCCCTTGCAAACTCCCGTGGTTGCCTTGATGACCGGGAGGCCTTAAACCATGGCGTTTTTCTGTAATTGATGCAAATATTTGAAATTAAGATGGCCAAACCTCTCATGCCACAACCTAATAACCTCATTTCCATGAGTTAGCAAATAAGTGGGCTTTGCATCCGCAACAAAGTGAGATAACTCATAGGCTTTTGCATGATGATTTGCAAGGCCTTTTGCAATGAGTTTCCTGGATGCAATTTATGTTATCTCAACATAATTTGGGATGAAAGAAACTCTCTTAGGCATTCATGTATGTGTCATATTATAGACACTAAGGATATTTGCTGCTAGAGACGGTACATACAAAACATTAGAGAAAAAACTATTTTCAAGATCTACAGTACCTTGTCCTTCGGAAATGATGGTGGAGTCATCTCCCATGTGGATGGGGATGGATTTGCTGGTCTCCAAGGATGGAAAGGAGTATTTTTCAGCAATCATGTGATTCAAAGCTCCAAATTCAATCAGTAGTTCTTTGGACTTCGAAGTGCTTGCCATGAGGGCATGACCTTTCTCATGCTATGGTTCCCGATCTTGGTGATCTCTCCCCCGAAAGCTCTCCAAAAGATTGATGTGATTCCTCTCAAGGAGAGAGGTTGCTCCATCAAGATTTTTCTTCATGCAGGCATGTTCAGGGTGAAAACCCTTCCTGCACTAAGAACACTTGACTTTTTCTTTCCCATTGTGCCATTTTCCTTTGTTCTTCCTTGAACCAGAAGATTCATCATGCTGCTGGTTTTCAACTCTAGGCTTGGGAGTACCAAATTTAGTTTTCTGATTTTTTTACTGCTTTCCTTTACCCTTCAGATATTTGGGCCTCGAGACATGGAGGGATTGATCACGGGAATATTGGATGATCCCCATCTGGAGAAGCTTGTCATGTTCATTTGTTAGGGACTCAATGAAGGCATTGAGTGTAGGCATCTTCCATCCACGGGTTGTGAGCTTCCCTGCACGGAATTTAGAAACAAAAATTGAATAATCAACTTTGAGTTTAGAGAGTATGTCAAGGATGAGCTGATCATCCTCCTTCTCCACATTGCATCGCTTCAAGAGTAAAACAGTATGCTTGAACTTTGTAAATAAATCATTCAGAGTCTTGAAATTGGAAGGTTGGAGAGACATGAGTTCATTTTCAAGCTAGTAAACCCTCAAGTCATCATGCTTTCCGTATAAAGATTCCAATTTGTCCCATATTTCTTTCGGTGTCTTCAAATCCGTAAGATGGAAGAGAAGGTCTCAGGAAATAGAGAGGCACAAGAAACCGAAGGCTTCATCCTTCTTGTCCAAGAATCTTGATTTTTCTATGGCGGATCTAGGCTCAACTTTAGTGTCCATGGTGACTCTAAAAATTCCTTTGGAGTGCAACTGAATCTCCATATAACTTTACCATGAGTGGAAATTGTATGGAGTCAAGAGATCTACTGAGGAGGCCATTTGGATGTGCTGTAGTGAATGCTTCACCTGTAGAAACCTGAAAATCAAAACAAAAAGGGAAAAATAAGGTCGGAAAGCCTGCACATTCTAGGATTTCATAACACTTAGCATAGTCAAGAAAGCAAGCTTGATCAACAAGTCCTTTACTTGGGATATTGAGTGGTAAGCCTTGGCTTCTGGTGCAGTTCTAGAATTTTGAGCTATTGCTCACTTTTCATGGAGAAATCTATCAAAAAGCTTGTTTTTGAGAGATAGATCTTCGTCCCACCGTAAGCTCTGATACCATATCATTATTGCACATTGATCTAGGAACAAAGCATCAATATCATCAAAGAATAACCAACAAATAACTCATGAAATGGTGTTAATTGGAACTGGAATTGGTTTCCTCTTTGTATATTTAATAAACAATGAATGGTTACAATAACAATGTCAAGCAATAGCTTAAATCAATGAGGAATTCGAATACCTAAGGAGGCAATTTGAAATCAATGAGTGATTCTGGCTTAACTTACTATAAACCATTGGTTCACACTCAGTTAACCACTTGACCAAAACCCTAATTGACTCACCAAACCCTAACTAAAGTCAGAGTGCAATAAATGACTGAATCTCAACTGAAGGAGATCAAACACATGTCATAACAAGCCAACCATCAAGTGCTAGTGCTCCATGAATTCAACGAATCCCAATGAGGTTAACTGAAGCTGAACTGATCATCAAAAGTTGGTGGAGGCATCCCTGTTGACTCCATATCATTAAATAATAATAAATAATCATTAAATAATATATTTAATGAGAGGAGGTGCCTTAACTGACTGGTTGAACTTATTGTAACCACCAGTTAGCAATTAGTGTTGAAATATTGTAACTTCAAAGAATATTCTATATGTATCTTTTGTGGTCCCCGATGGTACTACCGGGAGAACCACTTGTATTATCTTGTACCCTGATGCTTCTAATCGAAAGAACTAATAAGATTCATGAGGTTGTCCCCTCTAATTGTAAAGGTGGGTCATTAGCACCCCAGTGTGGTTACTTGAGCCTACATGTAGGATGAGCTAATTGAAGTGAATGGATGAATATAAATAGAGGTGTAGCTCTCCTCATTTGAGCACACACTCTCACTTGTGTAGCACATTCGTGGAGAAGAGAAGTAGCTAGAGAAGGAGGAGGATCAGGCTTTGATCTCCTTGCTGGTTTTATCTTTTATCTTTTTGGGGACATCTATATTGAGGAAGATTTTCCTGGGTTTTTCCCAGGATCAATCTTTGTGTTCCTTTTGTATGGTTGTGCTTGTCTATCTTTCAGTGATCATGTTTATATGCTTTTGTTATGAAAATGAAATGAAATACTGATGTCTTAGTTAAGCATATGAAATTTTAACATGGAATCAGAGCCACCCTAAAAGAATACATTGTGCAGCTACAGAAGCTAGGGCTTCTTAATTTTTGGTTCTCTCTCCAAAATCGATCAGCAAAAGAAGGCTAGGCTGACTCTCCATTGAAGGGCGCATCTTTCTATCGAAGCGGAATTCAATTCCGAGCATTTTCAGTTTTCAGTGCGGGAGATTAGGGCTTCTTGCGGAAGAGGATTTTTTGAGTGAGCCTAGCATAGGATTTCTCTCCTTATAAAAATCGAATTTTAGATACCTGGATCAAGATTTTTGGTTGGCTGAAACTTCGGGAAAGTCAAACCCTAGTTTGACCCCGAGCTAGAAAAACCTTAAATACTAAAACTGCTAAGTTTTGGTACTTTCACTATATTCCGATATTGGCAAAGGCTCAGGTGCTGAAACTTGTAGAGGAAAAATATACAATCATTATGTACACTGTGTCGAACATCCAGCCTCATCTTGGCTATATTCTTGGAGATATGATCCCTCCAAGTTAGGGTTCCAGCCTCTTCCATAATTCATCCCTAAACAGGACACCTGGAGAAAATTGCTATAGCTTGGGATACAGAGGTCCAAATGGAATAACTGGAGATGTTCCATAAATTGAACAAACTTTAATTTCCGTGGTATTAATTTCAGACCCAGAAGATGAAGCAGTGACACATGGCATGCCGTACAACTTCGTTGTTCAGAACAGTCCTGTAACAGGTCACTTTTGGAAAAGGATCACAAATCCCAATTGGTGAAACCAATTCTGATTAAACCTATGGTGTTGGATTAGGTACATACGAGGTTACCTCATTGAGAAATTTCAGACATTGAGGAGCATCAATTTCATAGATATCACAGAAACAGTGACAAGCATTTCTGCATAAGAAATGGGAAAACTAGGGCTTCCTGTTTTGGGAGCTTCCCTCCATTGTTTTCGGAAAAGGCGTACATTGGACAGATCCATTTGAAGAGATATATATTTCTATCCAATAATATCTTAAATATTCTAAGTTTTGAAAATTAGGCTTTCTCTAACAAACCCTAAATCAGCCAACTCCGGAAGCAGGACAGACACCTCAAATCGGTAAGATCTAATCATTTGCTATTTGCATTTGAGGTTCTCATTTCAAAGTGATCTATCACATCAGCTTGATGATAAGCTTGGTGTTGCTAGGCTTTGAGCCCTAGCTTGTACGAATGAGTACCTACTAAGGACAATGGATTCCTTAGTAGCAGTTCAATGAAATATGAATTAAAAGCTATAACTTGAAGTAAAAAGATGCTAAACAATAATGAAAATTAAATCTAAACAAGTTCATTAAACAAAACAGTAAACGGTGAATAGTAATTTTGTATTAATATGACCTTCAATGTGAAGGTTGGTAAAGCCCTTTGCGGTGATCCGAATCGGTAGCTCCGAGCTTCAAGC